>JADHKK010000065.1:0-16510 GCA_019925535.1 Leptographium radiaticola | reverse complement strand
CTAGTACTAGTCTAGTACTAGACTAGTACTCGAAAAGTCGGTACTAGTACTAGTCGTACTAGTCTAGTACCGGTACTAGTCTAAAGTACTCGAGTATTTTTCCTAACCCTGCGTATAAACTATTACGTTACGCTAAGCTTAAAAATAACGCTAACGTCCTTACTAAGGAAGGAGCGTAGTACCTTAGCCTTAGCTTATTTAGTAGTATTAGCTAATATAAAAGATAATTTTTAGTTAGCTAATAAAGCGTAACTTACCCTTAATAAGGTAAAAGGGTAAAGTAGTATTATTATTTATAATTTTACTATTATTATTATTATTATTATTATTCCTTATAAAAAAAAGGCTCCTTAAGCGCGCTTAACGCTACTTATACTATAATAGTATACGTAAGTACTAAAAGCTAAAGGGTTATAATAAAGTAGCTTTAAAAAAAGCTTTAAAAAGGGCTATTAAGCATATTTATAACGCGCTTATTAATAATAAGGTAAAAGATAGTAAAAGTAGCCTCTTTATAAGCTTATAAAATAAATAAGTTAGCTAAAAGGTCTAATATAATAAGCGTCTTATAAAGGAAGAACAGTAAAGGCGTTACCTTAAAAAGGTTAAGAAGGGCAACGTCGTCGTCGTCGCTATTAGCGACGACGATAACGTTGTAAAGGGCATTATACTAGTTAGTAGTAGTAAGTAGTTTAGGTTAGCCGGCGGCAAGCTCGTTGTTACTATCGCTATCCTCGGTAACTAAAGGAAGACGGGCGCGTTTACGTAGTGCTAAGCTTTAGGGTTAGTAGGGTTAATTAATTAATTTATTCCCTATTTACTACTAAGTGTGTTTATATACTACGAAATAGCTATACGCTAGTTACTAGCGATTAGGGTCGGTAACGGGCAGAACCCTTATAGGGAAGAAACTACGGAAGAGGTAGGGGAGGGCAAGCTGTCTAGTGTATAGCAGCGTAGTTAGTACAAAGGAGAGGGCCGGTGTGCTAAGGTAGCTAGTAAGGGTGCGGTAGCTATTAAGGGCTGCGAGGAGGAGAGGAGGGGGTGCGGTAGCTAGTCTCGTAAGAGGCTTATAAGGCGGGAGACCGCGAAGAGCGGGCTAGTATACTAAGAGGCAGCCGGTAAGGTGCGGTAGCTAGTTAAGGGCTACGAAGAAAAGAGGAGAGGGTGCGGTAGCTAGTCTTATAAGAGACTTACGAGGCGGGAGACCGCGAAGAGCGGGCTAGCGTACTAGGAGGTAGCTAGAAACGAGGGTAGGGTAGCTAGTCTTATAACAAAACTTCGTAAGGTAGGGCTATAAGGAGAGGGTAGGTAGTTAAGGAGGCTATAAGGGAGGGTATGCTGTTTATTAGCTATTTTAGGCTAAGAGGAGGGGATAAAGGAGGTAAGGAGGATAAAAGAGGAGTAAATTTAAAGACTAGCGTACGTAGCTTAGCTTTAAAAACCGCGGTAAGCGCGTATTTTAAGATTCGTTTACTTTATAGTAGCTAGTAAATAATTAGTTAGGCTAATACGCTATTAACTAACGCTATACTAAGCTTTATAGTAGTATATAGCTACTTAAGCGGCTACGTAAGTACGTATAAGTATATAAGGATTATTATAACGCCTGCCCTCTAAAAGGAGGGTTAGTACAGCGGCGCGCAAGGCGCGCGCAAGGAGTGCGCTAAATGCGCGTAATAGGCCGCTAGCGCAAGTGCTAGGGCGCATGTGCAAGATTGCAGGATAAGGTTACGTAACTAGTTACGTAACCCTATACGGACCACCTAGCTCGGACTAACAGGGCGCACGGGCTAGGTGTACGGGCTAATAGCGGGAGGGCTGCGCCCCTCTTACGGTAAGCTTGCGCACCTCCTGCGCCCTCGATATATACCGCCTCCCGCACCCCTTTAGGGGTAGGGGAGGTAAGAGTTAGCTATTAAATCCTACTCCCTTCTCCTCCTAATACTAAGATACCTCCTCTTTTGCTTAATTTACCTAGTCCTACTAAGTATACTTATAACAATTCCTAACTCTTCTCCTAACTAACTACCCGAGTTAAGAAACGAGGAAGTATAATAGTTAACACAAGGTTTACGTTAATCGCCGTAGGCGACGCGTAGTAGGAGAGCGCTACTATCGTAAGCACTGCGGTAGTAACGGGGAGTAGCTAGCTAATTAACACGCCGCCGTAGAAGGTTCTTATTAACGTAAGAGACCTAATTAAGACTACAGAGGTAGTTGCTACGGGCGGCCCTACTATAACTTCGGCAACTATAGGGCTTATAGCGTCTACGCCCTTAATCGCGTTTGCTGCTAGCGTCTACGAAACGTTAGCGTAAGTTATAATCGCCGAATTAATCGTTAAAAACGCGAGACTACGTAAACGGGAGTAATTAAAGGAGTAGATTACAAAGCTTTAGGAATAGCTCCTTACCGCTAATAGTATAGCCGTAGGTAAGCGGTGTTAGGAAGACTTTAACGATAAGCCTATAAAAGGCTCCGACATTATTCTAAAAGGCGGCATTAACCCTTTATTTAAAACGCTTAGCAGCTTTTAAGAGCGGCTTACCTAGCTATAAGCTAGTAAACGCTACTTTAGCTTAGCGCTTTTTAAGTTCTAAAAGACTAGCTACTAGATTAATTATATACTAGAATATATAGAGTAGTTGTGCTAAACTACGTAGGAGACGTACTTACGCGGTCTAACTATAGCTAAGGAAGCCGTAGTTTAAGAGGATTAGGCCGCTTTTAAGAAGTAAACGTTGTCCCTTATAGCTAATCTTTATAACCTAGACTTTATTATTACTAACCGTATTAGTAAGGCGATTTAAAGCTTAGACTAGAGCCTATAAGACTTTAACAATTACCTCGCCTCCTTAGAGAATTAATTAAAGGTAAAGACGGAGGCTAAGTAGGCATAGCTACTATACTCTAAGCTACTACCTAAGATTAAGGCAAACCTTTTAAAGCTTAAAAAGATCCCTTTAACCTAGGCCGAATTAGTTGTAAAGGCGATAACCTTTTAAAGCCTACGAAAGACGAACCTTACCTACGAAAATCGCTTAAGAAGCTACCGCGGGAGAGGAGCGTAGGACTTCTGTAAAAACCGCGAGGACACTACAACAAATAAAACTTAAAACTCTAGCAAAGGCCGCGGCTATAAAGGCCGCGGTAGGGGCTAAGGATAAAGCTAGGGCAACTTTAGAGGAGGACGTAATAACGAGGCGTCTACCCCCGACTTTAAAAACCTTATTAACGCCGACGGCGAGCGTATAAAGTACTATACGTACGGAAGCGTTTTGTACTTAGCTAATAAGTACTTAAAAAAAGATAGAGACGCCGTACTAGTAGGTTTAGTTTAATAGTTTTAAACTAAGAAAGCAAAAAACTAAAGGGCCTTAGGGTTAATTAAGGTACCTAAGAGCTATTAAAGGCTATTCTAATTAGCGCTCTTTTTATAATTAAGGGCCTCCTCCTTAGTAAAAAAGATATACTAATAATCGTAGGATAAGATACCTACGTAGCGGTAGATACTATTAATAATAACCTAGTAAGAGAATAGGGCTTAGAGCCCGCGAGGGTAAGAGTCTTTAGCTTAAAGGCTTACGACGGCTGCGTATTTAGCGTAGTAGGGGCGTAGAAGGTTTCGTTACGCTTAACAGACTCGCGAGGTAACGTTTGCGAAATTATACGCATTTACGTAAGAGTCTTAAAGCCTGCGCGCTTGTAAAGGCCTACGGTCTTGCTGTCGATAACAACGATTAAGGATAAAAGGATCTTTGTAAACCCTACAAACCGTCGTTAGTAGTTTAAAGTACGATTTAACTAAACTAAGCTAGTTTTAAGGGAACTATTCCTTACTTTAGTAAGGAGGGAACATGCGAGGGTTTTCGCTATTACGGTTAGAGATTTAAACCTTAGTCTCCTTAAGGAGGGGGTAAGCGCGTTACCTACTTACCTCTTACGCAAGTACCGTAATATGCTTAACGGAGTAAACGCAAAGATCTTACCGCCTTATAAGGCTATAGATTACGCTATTAATCTCTTACTTAATAGCTAGCCGCTATATAAGACTATATATCCCTTATCTTAGCGCGAGCTAGCTAAACTTTATAAATATTTAAAGGAAAACCTAGCTATAAGCTAAATCCGCTTGTTTAAGAGCTTTATAAAGGCGCTTATTATCTTCGTACTAAAGAAGGATAGTAGCCTTTGCCTTTACGTTAACTACTAAGGGCTAAATAAAATTATAGTTAAAAACCGCTATTCGTTGCCTTTAATTACGGAGATTATAAATAGGGTAGCTAGTATATAGGTAGTATTAAAAATCGATATTAAGGAGGCCTACTACTGCTTATAAATTAAGGAAGGGGACGAGTAAAAGACGGTATTTCGGACCTAATATAGTTACTATAAATACCTCGTCTTACCCTTTAGCCTAACTAATACGCCCGCCGCCTTTTAGTACTATATTAGCTAAGCGCTTTACGGCCTTATAAACGTTATTTACATTGTTTACTTAGATAATATCTTAGTCTTTTTCTAAACGGAAAAGGAGTATACTAAACACTTAGACTAGATCTTTAAGCGCTTATAAAAGGCTTAACTATTTATTAACCTTAATAAGTGCTTATTTTACTAGGAAGAGGTTAAATTCCTAAGCTTTTTTATAGGCTATAAGGGGTGCGTAATAAACCTATAAAGGGTGCGTACTATTACTAAATAGCGGAAACCCGAAACGTTTTAAGAAATTTAAGTATTCCTAGGCTTTTATAATTTCTACCGTTGCTTTATTAAAGGCTACTTAAACATCGTAGCGCCGTTAACGGGCTTATTATAAGGTAGTAAAAATAGTAGGAAGCTAGGACGGGTTAAGCTTAACGCTTAAGAAAGGGTAGCGTTTAATTTACTATAAGAGGCCTTTACAAAGGCCCCTCTCCTCTACTATTTTAACCTAGAAAAGCCTATCTAGCTTAAGACTAACGCTTTTAAAGTAGCTATTAGCGGTATAATCTCTTAGCTCGATAAGTAGGGAGTTTAGCACCTAATTACCTTTTAGTCCTATAAGTTGTAAGGCCCTAAACTAAATTATAGTATACCTAATTAAGAGTTGTTAGTAATCGTAGAATCGTTTAAGTAGTAGCGTTAATACCTAAACGGTAGTAAGGAGACGGTTAAGGTCTTATTAAACTATAACAACCTACGGACCTTTATAATTTAGCTACGGTATAATAAGAGGAGGGCCTGCTAAGCTATGCTCCTATCCTTATTTAACTTCGTTATTAAGCACCGGCTAAGCGTAACAAACCTTACTAATACGCCGTTAAGACGGCCTAACTATTTTAATAATATAAGGACTACGGGCATCGTAGCCCTTAGCCTTGTAAGGGCCGAAAGCAAGGGACTAGCGTATTGCGTAGCCCTTACGTAAGGCGCGCGTAAGACGCGCGCTACCGCTAAAGTAATTAGCGAAGGCGAGGGACTAGCGCATAGCGTAGCCCTTACGTAAGACGTACGTAAGACGTACGTAACTACTAAAGCAATTAGCGAAGGCGAGGGACTAGCGTACTACGTAGCCCTTACGTAAGCCGCGTAAAACACGCGCGTAAATAAGGAGCGAAATACTCTTTTAGGGACAAGGGAGGCCCCGAGTCTTAGGCGGCTAGCTACCGCCGCGCTATAAGGCGCACCGCTTATGTAGGCGAAGCGTAGTATACTAGAGCTTTTAGAAGGCTATAAGAAACTATAAAGAAATTTTATAGATATTACCGCTATAGCGCTAATTAAGGGTTTAACGCCTCTTATAAGGCTAGACAGTAACCCGTTATATTCTAGAATACCGTAGTAGCTAGCCGTAGTTACTGCCCTTTATTTACACCTCGAAGAAGGTGCCCCTAATGTAATTTAGACGGCTGTTGCGACAGCCTAAGAAGCCGATGCGGAGGTGTAGATTATTAAGGAGCGCACCTCTTACATAATAAGCGTAAGGGGCGTAATAGGATAATAGTCTATTGCGTTTAACGGCCTACTACTATAGGATAGGCGTTTGTATATAGGTAACGCCTTAGTCCTCCGTTAGGAGCTGTTATAGCTTTACTATAATAATATAATCGCTAAACACTTCGTAGTAGAAAGAACCTTAGGACTTTTACGTCGCTACTTCTACTAAGAGGGTATAAAGAAAGACGTAAAGACGTACGTAGCCTCTTGCCTAGTTTACTAAGGCTAGACTAATAAGAGGTATAAACTATATAAGTAGCTAAATCCGCTACCCTTTTTATAAGCTTTATAAGAGTAGATTTTTATAGACTTTATTATAGGCTTACCTTAGGCTAAGACGCTTTTAAGGGAAAAGGTAAATGCTATTTTAGTTATCGTTAACCGCTTTACAAAGATAAGCCTTTTCTTCGTAGTAATAATAACTATAATAGCCTAAGACCTTGCTTATGTTATTTACTAATACGTAAAGCTAGTTTACGGCGTTACGCTAAAAGGCGTAGTCTCTAACTAAGGGAGTATATTTATTAGCGAATTCTAAGCTAAATATTACTACTAAAAGAGGATCTAAAGGCGGCTATTAACCGCCTTTTACCCTTAAATAAATAGTTAGACGGAAAGGGCTAATTAAACCCTAAAGTAGTACCTTCGCTACTTTGTAATAAAGGAGTAAGGTAATTAGCTAGCCCTTTTATTAATAGCTTAATTTGCTTGTAATAATGCGCTAAATATAACGACGAAGCTAAGCCCCTTTAAAGCTTTATATAGCTAGAAGCCGGACTTAAGAGTTTGCTCTAAGGTTGAAGCGACTGTAAAAGAGGAGTAGGACGTTTATAATAGCGGCGCCCCTTAGTATAACATAGTCTTAGTAGTATAAAACCGCTTAGAAAAGCTATAGGTAGTAAGGGCTAAATTAGCTATTAACTAAGAGAAGGTAGTAAAGCGTTAAAAGCGCTACTACGATAATAATTATTAACTAATAACCTTTGCGGTCGGCGACCTAGTAAGCTTCTCTACGAAGAATCTTCGCTTAAAGAATAAAAAGCTTACGCTAAGGCGTATAAGACCCTTTAAGGTCCTTAAGACTATAAGTAGTTAGGCGTATTAATTAGTATTGCCTAACTAGTATAGCTGTATATATAACGTCTTTTCCGTTACCCTACTAAAGCCGTAGTAGAGTAGGGAGGGCGTAAGACGCGCGTAGATAACGATGCCGGCCTTAGAAGACCTTAATAAGGAATAGGAAATTAAAGTAGTATAAAGTAAAAAGCGTAAGGACGGCTAAACAAAGTATTTAGTATGCTAAGAGGGCTAGCTAACAAAATACGATTAATAGGTAGTAAAGGAGGATATATAAAACGCTTACGTAGTTATTACGCGGTATAAGAGTAGTAAGTGCGCAAAGTACGTAAACAAGGACTCTCTTTAGCCGCCCTAAAAGAAAAAGGGCCGGCTACGTAAAACAACTAGCTAAGGTAGGCGTAAAGTAACGCCGTCGCCTCCTTTATTAACGAGGCCTCCTTAGCCGTTATAAGCCCCTGCGCTACTAAATTTAAAAAGGCTGCTTAGGCCGCCGTAATTATAGCGTAGCTACAATCGCCGGGTAATAGCTACGGCAACTACGTCCGCCGCTAAACTACGATTTTACGGTATAACGGCGGCTAGTGCGTTACTTATACTAACAACGGGTATTACTAGGCTAATAAGGCTCGCCGAACCTTTAGCTACTTTAGCGCCTCCGCCTCCGCCTAGTACACCTTCTTCTTAACCTATAAAAAGGTCGCTATAAAGTAGCCCGTAGCGCGCGCAAAGGACGCGCGTACGTTTAGTAGGAACCGGCCTAGGTCTTACGTTAGGACCCTTAAAGTATTAACAAAGTCGGCTAAATTACCCGTTATTAGCGAGTATACCTACGTTAGCGTTAGTATTACTACTATTACGGTTAAAGGATTATTACCTACTATCTTACAAGTGTGCTAAGCCCTTTTATAAACGTCGTAAGACGACGTCCTAACAATGCTACGCGTATAAATTCGGCTTACGTTAGCTAGTAACTCCTATAAGAGGTCTTATAAAAATCGGGCTAGGCACTTAGCGTAAGTGTCGGCCCCGGAGGCGGGATAGCTAGCCCCTAAGGGGGCCGCTATAAACGATGTTAGTAGAGCGACTAGGGCGTCGTCCTCGTCGTCGTCGTCGTTATTAATAAGCGAGATCGCTACCGTAGGCGGGATTACTACTATAAGCTCTACGATAGGCGGGACAACTACTACGGGAGCCGCTACGACGGGCGTAGGCGCTACCGTAGGCGCTACTACCGGCGTTACTACGGGCGCTACTACCGGCGTAAGCGTCGTCTTAGGCGCGGGCGTCGACGCGCTACTAGCCGCAGCGCTTACCGCCGCTACGCAGGCCTTAACGCGGGCCGAGCGACGGGACGGCGTAGGCGCTGCCGTAACAGCGGCGCGGCGCGCGCGAGACCGTCGCGTAGGGCGCGCGAGGGGCGTAACCGGCGTAAGAGACGCCGAAGACCTAAACTCTCTACGATAGGAGGGTAGAGGGCGGCGACCAAAGGTCGTAACGAGCGCTATAGGCGCTACTATAAACGTCGCTACGGCCGCCGTAGCGGGCGGCAAGACTGCCGTCCTACTAAGCAACCGGGCTACAACGCTTTTAGCCTCGAGGGCTAAAGGAGAGGGCGTAGATAGCGCTAACGCGGTAGCTGTAATAGCGGTAGGGCGACGAGCGTTAATAGCGGTAAACTTCGCTATAGTAAAGCCGCTAAAGTTGTTGTTGTTAAAGGAAGGTGCAACCGTTAATTACGACTATAATTGTAAGGAGTCTACTCTACGGTTATAACTACGGCCTATAGGCAGGCTTAGTCTACACTTACCTTTAACTAAGGGCCGTTTAACGGCGCCTTAAAGGCTAACAAAGAGGGCTGCGGCTGCATCGCCGAATGCGGCCTAATAATAACGAAGTCTAGCCTAGAGGTGCTAGGCGTAGGAGGGGAGCAATTGTAACGCCTACCCTTTAAAAGGAGGGTTAGTACGGCGGCGCGTAAGGCGCGCGTAAGGAGTGCGCTAAATGCGCGCAATAGGCCGCTAGCGCAAGTGCTAGGGCGCATGTGCAAGATTGCAGGATAAGGTTACGTAACTGGTTACGTAACCCTGCACAGACCACCTAGCTCGGACTAACAGGGCGCATAGGCTAGGTGCACGGGCTAATAGCGGGAGGGCTGCGCCCCTCCTACGGTAAGCCTGCGCACCTCCTACGCCCTCGATATATACCGCCTCCCGCACCCCCTTGGGGGTAGGGGAGGCAAGAGTTAGCTATTGAATCCTACTCCCTTCTCCTCCTAATACTAAGATACCTCCTCCTTTGCTTGATTTACCTAGTCCTACTAAGTACACCTGTAACAATTATATATAAGGCTATTTTTAGCTTAAGTTTATATTAGTACGTTAAAGACTTAGTATAATTCCTTTAAAAAAAGTAATTAGTAAGGCTAATATAGCTTATATAAACTTAAATAAAGAGGGAGCTTTTAGCCTTTAAAAGGTAGTAGTAGCCGCGGTAAACCGCCTTAGCGTTTTATTATAAGGAAGGAGCTATTAGCGAGCTACGCCTACTAGCGTACTAAGTAGCGGTTACTTATTAGCGCTACTTTTATTTTATAAAGGCTATATTTAAGGTTTACGTAGCGGCTATAGCTATAGTAGTAAAAGTAGTAGTAGTAAAAGGGTATCTTTATAGTCTTAAGCTAGTAATAGTTACTTTTAAACGGCGGTAAAGGTAGTAAGATTAAGAAATATAGTTTATATATTAAAAAAAGGCGGCTACTTAACTATTTATATAAAGGTTAAGTAGTATAAGGCTAGCCTTAGAAGTAAAGAGGTAAAAGGGAGTAAATTAGTACGCGCTAAAGACGGTGTAAATAAGGTTATTATAAAGGGCGTTAAGGGTAAGCGTAACGTTTTACGCTATATAGCTTAGTACTATAAGCTTATAAAATACTTTTACGCTATACGTTATAATACTATATAAGGCTATAATATAAATTGTCTAAGCTTATAAAAGGGATACGCTTTACGTCTTACTTACTAAGTAAGTAAGTACGTAAGACTACGCTACTAGCTTATTTTTAGTATAAATTATATATTTAGTAAAAAGGAGTTTTTAGTTAAACTAAATCCTAAGGAACTAAGCTACTACTTTTAGTAATAGGAATACGCTTAAGGCGATTTAAAGGCGTAAATTTAGCGTTTAAAGTAACTAAGAGAAGTATAAGAGCTTACTCTTAGCTAGGGTAAAGACGATACTTTACTAGTTAGCTTATTATTATATAGTATCTTACGTAATAAATAAGCGATTACAGTAAAAAGCTATATTAGCCTTAGTAGCGAATAAGTTTATATTATTAGCGTAGCTAATAACGGTAACGCTATAAGCGTTTTTAAAGCGCTAAAAAAGGGGGGTAGTATAAAAAATAAATAAAATTAGTAAGAGTAAGAAGCTTTATAAAACGCTAGCGGTTACTAAGCGTAGAAGGCGGCTTAGCTTATTTATAACTAGTTTCGTTATTTAGTTTTAAAGGTAGTTAGCTATTTAGTTTACTAGCTACTAAAGAAGGCTTAAATTATATAGTATTTAAATAAGCTAGCTATAGTAAACAAAGTTAAAGGCTTTTTAAATATTAAGTTAAAGTAAAAACGTAGTACCCTTTACTTCTTACGCTACTTTAGTAATATTTATAACTAAGCGCGCTACTATTTTAGTAAACTAGTTATAGCGGTTACTTATTTAGCTATTAAAAAGGACGTAGTTATCTTCCGCCGCCTTTATAAGTTACTAAGAATTAACTTAATCGTTTTACTAATAGCGCTAAGTAGGGTAATAAAGCGCTAAGCGCGCGCTTACTACTTTTTTACGCTTAACTTACTAAGTTTAGGGATAATAACTATATAAGAATATTTAAAGTAAGTAGGCTAGTAGCCTACTTAAAAGCTAGCTATTATAAGCGTAGCTAGCTAAATAAAGACGGGGCTAAGGTAAGCTTAAAGGAAGGCTTTTAAAAGTTTATTTAGCCTTACCGCTTTTTATAGTAATATATATATAATAGCCGCCGCTACCTTATTTAAGGTAATAGTTTAAACTATAAATATTTATAACGCTAGCGTTATAATTAGTAAAAGGGGTTAAGCGTATAGCTAAGGGAAGAAGTAGTTTATAAAGAGTTATTCCTTTTTTACTATTATAGTTATAAACGTCTTATTTACGCGTTAAAGCGCTAAAAGTTATAAGAGAGGGGTAAGTTTATTACTTTATAAGCGCGCTTATTTTTTAAAGCGCTATATTATAGTGTTTTTTTTTAAAGTAGCGTAAAAGAGTCCTTACTAGTAGTAAGTCTTAGCTTAGTAAATAGCTTTATATATATATATTTAAGTAGCTTAAAGCGCCTCTTATATAATAAGGTTAAAGGGTAACTTTTAAGCGTTTTATTTTACGTAGTAGCGGCCTTTAGCTACCGTTTAGTAGCTCTTATCCTAGCTTAGTATCCTTTTACTATACCTTAAGCCTTTTAGTAAGGTAGTAGTATACGTAATACTAGTAAGCTATTAAATATAACGCCTACCCTTTAAAAGGAGGATTAGTATAGCGGCGCGCAAAGCGCGCGCAAGGAGTACGCTAAATACGCGTAATAGGTCGCTAGCACAAGTACTAGGGCGTATGTACAAGATTATAGGATAAGGTTACGTAACTAGTTACGTAACCCTGTACAAACCACCTAGCTCGGACTAACGGGGCGCACGGGCTAGGTGTACGGGCTAATAGCGGGAGGGCTGCGCCCCTCCTACGGTAAGCCTGCGCACCTCTTACGCCCTTAATATATACCGCCTCCCGTACCTCCTCGGGGGTAGGGGAGGTAAGAGTTAGCTATTAAATCCTACTCCCTTCTCCTTTTAATACTAAGATACTTCCTCCTTTGCTTAATTTACCTAGTCCTACTAATTATACTTATAATAATTCTTAACTCTTCTCTTAACTAACTACCTAAGTTAAGAAACGAGGAAGTATAATAGTTAATACGAGGTTTACGTTAATTACTATAAGCGACGCGTAGTAGGAGAGCGCTACTATTATAAGTACTACGGTAGTAATAAGGAGTAGCTAGCTAATTAATATACTACTATAAAAGGTGCTTACTAACGTAAGAGACTTAATTAAAACTATAAAGGTAGTTACTACGAGTAGCCTTACTATAACTTTAGTAACTACGAGGCTTATAGCGTTTACACCTTTAATTACGTTTACTACTAGCGTTTATAAAACGTTAGCGTAAGTTATAATTACTAAATTAATTACTAAAAACGTAAGACTACGTAAATAAGAGTAATTAAAAGAATAAATTATAAAGCTTTAAAAATAGCTTTTTACTACTAATAGTATAGCTATAAATAAGTAACGTTAAAAAGACTTTAATAATAAGCTTATAAAAGGCTTTAACATTATTTTAAAAAGCGGTATTAACTCTTTATTTAAAACGCTTAGTAGCTTTTAAAAGTAGCTTACTTAGTTATAAGCTAGTAAACGCTACTTTAGCCTAGCGCTTTTTAAGTTTTAAAAGACTAGCTACTAAATTAATTATATACTAAAATACATAAAGTAGTTATACTAAACTACGTAAGAAACGTACTTACGTAGTTTAACTATAGCTAAGGAAGCCGTAGTTTAAGAGGATTAAGCTACCTTTAAAAAGTAAACGTTGTCCTTTATAACTAATCCTTATAACTTAAACTTTATTATTACTAACCGTATTAGTAAGGCGATTTAAAGCTTAAACTAAAGCTTATAAGACTTTAATAATTACCTTACCTCTTTAAAGAATTAATTAAAGGTAAAGACGGAGGCTAAGTAAGCATAGCTACTATACTCTAAGCTACTACCTAAGATTAAGGTAAACCTTTTAAAGCTTAAAAAAATCCTTTTAACTTAGGCTAAATTAGTTATAAGGGCGATAACCTTTTAAAGCTTACGAAAAACAAACCTTATTTACAAAGATCGCTTAAGAAGCTAACGTAAAAGAGGAGCGTAAGACTCTTATAAAAACTATAAAGATACTATAATAAATAAAACTTAAAACTTTAATAAAGGCCGCGGCTATAAGGGCCGCGGTAAAGGCCGAGGATAAGGCTAAGGTAACTTTAAAAAAGGACGTAATAATAAGGCGTTTACCCTTAACTTTAAAAACCTTATTAACGCTAACAGCGAGCGTATAAAGTACTATACGTATAAGAGCGTCTTGTACTTAGCTAATAAGTACTTAAAAAAAAATAAAGACGCTATATTAATAGGTTTAGTTTAATAGTCTTAAACTAAGAAAGTAAAAAACTAAAGGGCCCTAAGGTTAATTAAGGTACTTAGGAGCTATTAAAAGCTATCTTAGTTAGCGCTCCTTTTATAATTAAAGGCCTCCTCCTTAGTAAAAAAGATATACTAATAATTATAAGATAAGATACTTACATAGTAGTAAATACTATTAATAATAACCTAATAAGAGAATAAAGCTTAAAGCTTATAAAGGTAAGAGTCCTTAGCTTAAAGGCCTATAACAGCTGCGTATTTAGCGTAGTAAGGGCGTAAAAGGTTTTATTACGCTTAACAAACTCGTAAAGTAACGTTTATAAAATTATACGTATTTATATAAAAGTCTTAAAGCCTACGTACTTATAAGGGCCCGCGGTCTTACTATTAATAATAACGATTAAGGATAAAAAGGTTTTTATAAACTTTATAAACCGTCGTTAATAGTTTAAAGTACGATTTAACTAAACTAAGCTAGTTTTAAGGGAACTATTCCTTACTTTAGTAAAGAGGGAATATACGTAGGTCTTCGCTATTATAGTTAAAGACTTAAACCTTAGTCTCTTAAAAAAGGGGGTAAGCGCGTTACTTATTTACCTCTTACGTAAGTACTATAATATACTTAATAAAGTAAACGTAAAGATCTTACTACCTTATAAGGCTATAAATTACGCTATTAATCTTTTACTTAATAGCTAGCCGCTATATAAGACTATATATCCCTTATTTTAGTATAAGCTAGCTAAACTTTATAAATATTTAAAAGAAAACCTAGCTATAAGCTAAATCTACTTATTTAAAAGCTTTATAAAAGCGCTTATTATTTTTATACTAAAAAAGGACAGCAGCCTTTGCTTTTACGTTAACTACTAAAAGCTAAATAAGATTATAGTTAAAAACTACTATTTATTACCTTTAATTATAAAGATTATAAATAAGGTAGCTAGTATATAAGTAGTATTAAAAATTAATATTAAGGAGGCTTACTACTACTTATAAATTAAGGAAGGGGATAAGTAAAAGACGGTATTTTAAACCTAATATAGTTACTATAAATACCTTATCTTACCTTTTAGCTTAACTAACGCGCTCGCCGCCTTTTAGTACTATATTAGCTAAGCGCTTTATAGCTTTATAAACGTTATTTATATTATTTACTTAAATAATATTTTAGTCTTTTCTTAAATAGAAAAAGAGTATACTAAATACTTAAACTAAATCTTTAAGCGCTTATAAAAGGCTTAACTATTTATTAACTTTAATAAGTACTCGTTTTACTAAAAAAAGGTTAAATTCCTAAGCTTCTTTATAAGCTATAAAGAGTATATAATAAACTTATAAAGAGTACGTACTATTACTAAATAGCGAAAACTTAAAACGTTTTAAGAGATTTAAGTATTCTTAAGCTTTTATAATTTCTACCGTCGCTTTATTAAAGGCTACTTAAATATTATAGCGCCGTTAATAAGCTTATTATAAGGTAGTAAAAACGGTAGAAAGCTAAGATAGGTTAAGCTTAACGCTTAAAAAAAAGCAGCGTTTAATTTATTATAAAAGGCTTTTATAAAGGCCCTCCTCTTTTACTATTTTAACTTAAAAAAGCTTATTTAGCTTAAGACTAACGCCTTTAAAGTAGCTATTAGCGGTATAATCTCTTAGCTTAATAAGTAAGGAGTTTAGTACTTAATTACCTTTTAGTCTTATAAGTTATAAGGCTTTAAACTAAATTATAGTATACTTAATTAAGAGTTATTAGTAATTATAAAATCGTTTAAGTAGTAGCGTTAATACTTAAATAGTAGTAAAGAGACGGTTAAGGTCTTATTAAACTATAACAACCTATAAACCTTTATAATCTAGCTATAGTATAATAAAAGGAGGGCTTACTAAGCTATGCTTTTATCCTTATTTAACTTTATTATTAAGTACTAGCTAAGCGTAATAAACCCTGCTAATACGCTATTAAAACGGCCTAACTATTTTAATAACATAAGGACTACGGGTATTATAGCCCTTAGCCTTATAAAGGCCGAAAGTAAGGGACTAGCGTATTACGTAGCCTTTGTATAAGGCGCGCGTAAGACGCGCGCTACTACTAAAGTAATTAGCGAAGGCAAGGGACTAGCGTATAGCGTAGCCCTTACGTAAAACGTACGTAAAACGTACGTAACTACTAAAGCAATTAGCGAAGGCGAGGGACTAGCGTACTACGTAGTCTTTACGTAAGCTGCGTAAAATACGTACGTAAATAAAAAGTAAAATACTCTCTTTAAAATAAGGAAGGCTTTAAGTCTTAAGTAGCTAGCTACTACTACGCTATAAGGCGTACTACTTATATAAATAAAGCGTAGTATACTAAAGCTTTTAAAAGGCTATAAGAAACTATAAAGAAATTCTACGAATATTACTACTACGGCGCTAATTAAAGGTTTAACGCTTTTTATAAGGCTAAATAATAACTTATTATATTTTAAAATACTATAGTAGCTAGCCGTAGTTACTACCTTTTATTTATACCTTAAAAAAAGTACCCTTAATATAATTTAAATAGCTATTATAATAGCTTAAGAAGCTAATATAAAGGTATAAATTATTAAAGAGCGTACTTTTTATATAATAAGCGTAAAAGGTGTAATAAAATAATAGTTTATTACGTTTAACGGCTTACTACTATAAAATAAGCGTTTATACGTAAGTAACGCCTTAGTCCTTTATTAAGAGCTATTATAGCTTTACTATAATAATATAATCGCTAAACACTTTGTAGTAAAGAGAACCTTAAGACTCTTACGTCGCTACTTTTACTAAAAGGGTATAAAGAAAAACGTAAAGACGTACGTAGCTTTTTACTTAGTTTACTAAGGCTAAACTAATAAAAGGTATAAACTATATAAGTAGCTAAATTTACTACCTTTTTTATAAGCTTTATAAGAGTAAATCTTTATAAACTTTATTATAAGCCTACTCTAAGCTAAGACGCTTTTAAAAGAAAAGGTAAATACTATTTTAGTTATTGTCGACCGCTTTATAAAGATAAGCTTTTTCTTTATAGTAATAACAGGGTTGGCAAAGTAGTATAGTAGTAGTAGTATTTACCTATACTAGTACTAGTACTAGTACTACTAGTACTAGTACTAGAAATACTAGTACTACTACTACTACTACTACT
>JADHKK010000064.1:0-16712 GCA_019925535.1 Leptographium radiaticola | reverse complement strand
TATAATTATTTAAAGTATAAGTTACTTTTTAACGCAAAGATACGCTATAATTATTTTAAGTATAATTTACTTTTTAATATAAAAATACGTTAAAATTATTTAAAGTATAAAGTACCTCTTAGTAGAAAGATACGTTATAATTATTTAAAGTATAAGGCACCTTTTAATAAAAAAATACGTTATAATTATTTAAAGTATAAAGCACCTTTTAATAAAAAGATACGTTATAATTATTTAAAGTATAAGGTACCTTTTAATAAAAAAATGCGTTATAATAAAGTAGCTATTTATATATAAAAGGAGGTTAAAAGGAGACGCTAAAGTTTATTTAAAGAAGGTATAAAGGAAGTACTTTTTAGCTAAAAACAAAAGGTATATAAAGAGTATATAATCTCCTCCTCCCTTTTAATCTCTTTATTACTTTCTCTTCTCTTTTTTTCCTTTAACCCTCCTTTTAAACTAGTAAGTTAATACTATATACGTTAAAAAAGAGTTAACTAGCTAACTAAAAGAGGTATTATAACCCTTAGTCGCGCCTTTTCTCTTTTATTATATTTATTTTATTTTATATAGTAATAAGGTAAGTAGTAAGGTATATAGCTACGTAAACGATTAAAATTTATTTTTAACTTTACTTAAATTAAACTTACGCTTATAAAACTAGGTTAATACTACGTATTTTTTACTTAAGGGAGCGCTAAGTTATAGCGCGACTATATTATTTACTAGTAACTAATAATAAATAAACTATACTACCTAAAGGTAAGTAGCGGAGGGTTATAAACCTTATTACTAAAACAACGAAAACAAAGCTAAAAGCTAGTAAAGGAGATAACTATAAGACTTTAAAAGGGGTATTTATAATCGTCGACGGAATAAAGACTAATAACGTATTTACTTATAAGAGTATACTATTTACTAACCTCTTTACGCTACCTTAGTATAAATACTCTTAGCCTTACGTTATTACCTTATAAACTAAAGAAAGCGAGAGTAAGATTAACTAAGCTAAGTTAGTTAGTAAGCTATATAAAATTCTTATAAAGGACTATATTAGCTACCTTAAGCCGTTTAAGGGTAAAATAAACAACTACTATAAAGCCGCCGCCTTCTTTAAGTTTAGTAGTATAAATACGTTTTTAACTTAGCTAAATATAAAGTATAAGTTAGTACTTATGCCCTTACTTATATCTTATTATATATACCGTCTTAGTTGTCTCTTAAGGGGAAGATGCGCTAAAATATAGCGGCTACTAGTACTAAACTAAACAGCCTTATATACCTATAATTTACGTAAAAAGGCGCTAAGGCTTTAGTAGCTAGTCCTTTTACTATAATATATAAGCATACCTTTACTAGTATTAAAGTAAAGAGGCGCTATTAGTAATAAGTTACTACCCCTTCTTTTACTTATATATAAAAAGCTATTTTATAAATATATTACTTAGCTAACTATAGTAAAGGTACTAATATTATAAAGATATATATAAAGGCTATAAAGAATAATTTTAAAGGATATAAGGGGTAAAAGGCTCCCTTTAAAACATAGTTTTTTAAAGCGCTTTTAATAATTAGTAAATCTAATAAGTTAATAATTAAAATAATAGTTAAAAAAAACAAAATTACTATAAGGTTAATAAAAGCCGCTTTAAGCTTATTTAACGAGAGCTTACTTAATATTAGGGCTATTTTAGTAGCTACGGCCTATAACGTAATATAGTTCTTAATAAATAAGCTATAAAAGAATATTTAGTTTTTAGTATTTAATAAGAAAGGTACGATTTTAGGATATAGCGGCGACGACTAGCTAAGGGGCTTTGTTACCGTTTATACGTTCTTAAATAAACGTAGTAAGAAGAGCTAGCTATTTAATATCTAAGGTACTAAGAACTAAGTAATACTAGTTCCCTTTACTAAGGCGTTTAATAAGTTTAGAATCCTATTAAAGGGCTAATTAAGAATAATTATAGTAAATATAACCTACTACGCTAAAATTAGCCGCTTAATTAAGCTAATACGCGCTAACCCTAATAGCTATATGTTTTATATATACGTAATAATGCTAATAAAGCTTAAGAAGCTTTAGCTACTCTTACTATTTAATATACGTATAAAAGCTAATAAAACGGTTACTATAATTATAGCTAAGCTAAAGAATATAAATAAGACTACTAATTTCTCCGCCTAAAGCTAAGTATAAAAGCTACTTTATAAGTTAAAAAGGCGGGAGCTTATTAATATTATAACGTTAAATCTTCTTATAAAGCTTTATAAGCTTTATATAAGGTAGCTACTTTATAGCGGCCTACTTAAAGGGCGCGCCGAGGTAGCTAATAAGGCGACGGAGCTAGTAATTAAGACGCTTACTAAAGATAGCGTTTTAATACGCCTTATTAATAACGATAAGCAAGATATTTATAAGGTAACTATATGCGTCGTTAGTAAGGACGTTATTTATAATGCTTTTATAGTGCTTAATATTAAGTTAGCTAAGACCTACGTACGTACTATTAACTATATCCTTAATAAAACTACTATAAACTATGTTTTTATTACTAAGGTAGTTAGTAAGTACGATATAACGACGAAGAATAACTAGTTTAGCTTTACTACTCTTATTTAGCTCGATTTTAAATTTAAGCTTTACTAAGTTATTAGTATATTAAGCCTATGTTTAGTAGCGCTATATAGCTACTAATAATAAATAAACGCTACTACTACTTAGCGTATAATAAATACTACCTTACTAAGATTTACGCTACTCGCTAATAAGACGGGAATAAGTAAGACGGCGACGTATATACTAGCGCTATATATAAGGGTATACTACTAAGAGAAGGACTTAAAAACCTTAATATTCCGCTTATATATACTAGTCGTCCTAGCTTTTGTAATTAACTAGGTTTTTTAAGAGACTTACTATATGTTTAACGAATTTTTCTACGTTAAAGTATATTATAGTAATTTAATAAAATTACGGAATAAAAGCGACTAAGAGCTTAAGGAAGCGTCGATTACTAGTAAGGAGTAAAACGCCTTTTTAAAGCGTACTATAACAAACTAAGGAAAAAAAGACTAAAAGGTAAAAGGGTTGTCTACTCCTTTTATAAACGCTTAAATACGTAGGTTTTTAGTTTATAACGTAAATTTCCTTTAAAAGTATACTAATACCCCTTTTACTAACTAAACTAAGTAGACTATTATTTTTATAACGTATATAACTTTAGCGCGTTAAATAGTTATTATACGTAATAGTACTATAAAAGGCGCTAAGGTTTAATATATAGTTAATAATATAAATAATAAGGCGGATTTAAAAGACGAGGTAGACGAGTATAAGATAAAGGTTAACGAAATTAAAGACGATAATAAGTAGGTTAAAGTAATAGTTTAAGTAAAGAACGACGAAGCTACTAAGAAAAACAACTATTTAAGTTTTATTATTATAAGGGGTTTATAGTACCCTTTTTATAACGTTAGGTTTAGTATACTAATTTTAAACGAGTACTAATATATTTATTTCCTTAATAAGTTGTTTATATAAGCGGCTTAGTCGCTTAAGAAAGATAAGGTTTTATTTATTAGCGCTACCCTTTTTTTAAACTATATACACAATATTTATAGCATTTTAATTATTAGGTTAAAGCTAGTATATTTACGCTTTAACGTCCCTTTTATAAGGGGCGTCGTAGCGTAGCTATTATACGCTAGCTATAACCTATATAAGGAATTTAAAAGCTTTCTCGCTTTATTTAGCGACGAAATGTTTAAATAAGCGTTTAGTTTATAAAAATACTAAGAAGCCTTTAATAAAAGCGGTAAGTAATAGTAGTAGGTTAACCTTTAAGTAGTTCTTACTACTACTTAGTTTATAATATAAAAGGAAAGCTTTTTAAGTAAGCTACTATAAGTAACGCTTTCTCTCTTTTAACTTTATCGCTTAATAAAAACGCCGCTAATATTACTAAATAGCTAAATGTTATTTCTAAATATTAATATACCGCTATATAGCACTTAAACTTACGTTATTACGCACCCTTTTAAGCTTATATAAAATAGTATTAAAACCTTAATTAACTAAAGATTTTATACTATAGTAAAGTAATAAGCTAAAGTTAGTATAGCGTAGCGGTAGCGCTAAAAAGCCGCCGCTACTAAAGCAAAGGTAATATAACTACGGATAAGGGCTAGCTTAGTAGCGATTATTTTTAATAACGAAGACGACGAGGAGGCTAAGCTAAGTAAAGAGGAGGACGTAGATAAGTACTTAAAGGAGACAAACTAAGACGAGACTAATAACGATAAGGACGACGAGGACGACGACATAGCGAATAAGCTTAATAAAGACAACGACGAAGAAGAGGTTATTAGTAAATACTAAAGGCGCCTTACGTCGAAGGGCGACTAAGTAGTTTACGCTAATTATTATACTACCTCCCTACTATTATTTAATATAAGCTATAAAATACTAATACGCGTAATTAAAACTAAGGCTAAGGGCTTCCTTAGCGTTAAAACAACTATAACTATATAAGATAAAGGGCTAGTAGCCGGCCTTTAGTAGCTTACGTAAAACACCTTAATTAACCCTACTAACATCCTACTTATAATAAGAATAAATTACCTTTTATTTATTACTAAGTACTCTCTTATTATAGTAAAGATTGTATTTATAGCGGTTAACTTTTATTAAAAAAGACGGCGCGTTTTAGTTATAGTTAAATAGCTGTTTATATAAAAGTAAGTACGCCCCCCTTTAAATTAAATAAATGCGAGTAAGCGGAAGACGGGTTTAGCTATTTAGCTAAGTAAAAAGGCGTTTAGTAAAGTATAAGTCCTCTAACTATTAACTACTAAGAAATTAAATAAATGTAATAGGCTTAAGTAAGTAACGTATTTTTACGCTTAGTAACGTATAAGTCTCCCCCTTACTAAGGAATACGCTAACATAGTAGGATTATTATTTAAACGTTAACTAAAATTAGCTTATTTATTAAGTTTGTATAAGCTAGCTACTCCCTCCTTAAGCGGCGGTAGTTTGTTAAGCGGTTTAATAATAAGACCTTAGGCGTCGACGTGTTTATTACGTTGCTTAGCGTATTTAGTTATAAGCTAAACTTATATAATAGCTATTATAACGGGATTATTGCTTAGTATACGTAGTTATATAATATAACGTACTAAGCGATTAGCTAGCTTATTTAAATTAAATAAAAACACTTAGTAAAATAAACGCTCCTTAAGTATAATAAGTCCTTTTATAACTTATAAGAGCTTAAGCTATATAAGAAGTAGGCTGCCTAGCTTCTAACTAATATTAAGCTACTTAATAGCGTTACTAAGTATATAGCGTCGCTAATTATTTATAAGGTAATAAAAAAGTTCTAAAGCTAGCCTTTTAACTAATACGCTTAAATAGTTACAAAGCTTACGTTTATAATAGGTTATAAGACGTAAAACTAGGCTTAGCTAAGGTTACTCCTTAGCTTTATTACCTAAGCTATTATAATCTCCTTTAAAGAGAAGTAAGTAAAGTTTATTTAGCTCTTTAACGTTAACTAAGATAAAATAGCTAAAGCTTAAGCCGCCGGCGGATAGCTAGATTTTAAAAGCTAAAATAAGATTCTTTAGTTCCTAACTAGTATTTCGCCGACCGCTAAAACAAAAGAAGAGTTAGTTATAAAAGTAAAGGAGGATAAGGACGAAATATAAGCAATTTAATTTAAGCTAAATACGGATAATAACGTAGATATAATACTACTTACTAAGGTAACTCCGCCGCCCGCTGTAGTAAGCTTAACCCTTACTAGTAAGGCAAAGTTGTCCTTTATCGTAGTAACCTCGTCCGCCCTTAGTAAGTTAAAGTCTCTTATAAGTAAGTTAAAGTCGTCCCTTACTATAGTAAGCTCGTCCTCCTTTAGTAAGTTAAAGTCCCTTGCTAGTAAGACGAAGTTGTTTTTAGCTAAGGAGAAGTCGTCCTTAGCTAAGGAGAAGTTGTCCTTAGCTAAAGAGAAGTTGTCCCTTATAAAGATTAGCGATATTTAGCGCCGCTAGCCGATTACTACTATTACTATAGCGGAGTAGGCGCCGACGCTTATAGCGGAACTACCGTCTTATACGCTAACCCCTTTAGTAAATTTATTATTACGTAAGCTAATACCGCCTTTAACTAGTTAGTTAGCTTAGTTTAGCCCTTAGTTACCTAGCCCTACCCCTTTAGCGCGCGTAGTAACCTTTGCTATAAACTTATTAAAGGATTTAAAGCTATTATTAATACGTTCTTCCTTAGGGCCTTAGGCGGAATTATTAAAGCTAGCCCTTTTACTAGCCTTGCCGCCGCTTACTACTACGTAGCCTACTACTAAGAAGGGTATAAAGCGTAAGGCGGTAAAACCTATAATAAGAATATAAAAGAGTACTTAGGCTTAAAAGGGGTAGTAAATATATAAGTAATAAAATAGTAGTACGTAAAGTAGACTAGTTAAGTAGCTAGCGGTACGCTTAGGACCGAAATAATAAATCTTTTAGTAAATATTATAAGAGATTCTATGTTTAATAGCCTTATAGTAAATAAGATATGTATAGTAGCGTAGTTATAGTACTAAGAAATCGAATAAATATAATAGGTTTAGGCGTTTAGCTAAGTATTTAAGCGTTTAACAATATATAAGTCTCTTAACTATTAACTAATAAAAAATTAAACAATGTAATAGTTTAAAGTAAATAGCGTATTTAAGCGTTTAAGGACGTATAAGTATTCCCCCTTATAGTTAAAAAACTAAATAAATGTAATAGGTTTAAGTAAGTAACGCATTTTTATATTTAGCAACGTATAAGTCTCTTCCCTTATAGTTAAAAAACTAAATAAATGTAATAGGTTTAAGTAAGCGACGTATTTAGGCGTTTAAAGACGTATAAGTCTTCCCCTTTACTATTAAAAAATTAGATAAATATAATAGTTTAAAGTAAGTAGCGTATTTTTGTATTTAGCGACGCATAGGTCTTCCTTTTTACTATTAAAAAATTAAATAGTATAACGGTTTAAAGTAGGCAACGCATTTAAGCGTTTAAAGACGTATAAGTCTTCCCTCTTTAATAAGGAATACGCTAACATAGTAAAACTATTATATAATTATATTTACTAATCGTCGTTACTTAAGTTAGTAACTTACGCTAAAGAGCTATACTTGCTATAGCTGTTTAAGTTTACGTTAACGTTTAGTATATTATATAAGGGTATTTTTATAAGTTTATAGCCTTCCCCCTTTAGTATATAGCGAACACTAGTTATAAATAAACTACGTAAAAGGTTAGAAATAATAAACGTATTAATAGTAAGTAGTATAATATATACCTTATACGTATAACAAACTTATAAAAGGGTAGGTAGCTTTAAAGCTAATGCCTTTACTATAAGGCGTAACTTCTCCTCTTTCTTTACGCTTTTACTAAAGCGCGAAAACAGCCTTTAGTAGTAAGCTAAGAATATCTTAAAGATAAAGGCTAGTACGCTTAGGCTAAAGATATTAACTAAGATAGCGTAAGGCTACTATACGTAAATAGTCTTTAGTAGCTAAGTATTTACTAGCCTTAAGCGTTTATTAATAAACTGTGCTACCTAGCTTAAATAAGTAATACTTATCTTAAATAAAAAGCCGGCGTTAATAAAAACGCTATTTAAGGCGTTATCTTTAAAGGCTAGGTTTAACTAGTTATTTTAATTATAAATAAAGGATACCTTAGTATATAAAGCGCGTACGTTATTAAGGGTAGTATCCTTAGCTAAGTTATAATAGATAGCTTAGCTAAACTACTAAGTAAAAGCGGATAGCGTAAGCGTATTAACTACTATATTAGCTATAAGATTATTAGCGGCGGTTATAATAGCGTATTTATAAACAATATCGCTATTATAAAGTAAGCTAAAGGCCTTAATAATACGCTTTTAACTAGCATTATTAAAGGTATCCTTAAGTAGGGTAAGTAGTAAAATATTAAGGTCTTTACTAAGTACTACGTTGTTAAAGGATATTTACTATACATAAGTAGCGGTAGCGAGATAAAGCTAGCTATACTTACTAAACGACTACGTCTTCGTCGTAAGCTAACCGTATAAACTCTTTAATAGGCAGATAGTTTATATAACTATACTTAACGATTAAGTAGTAGTATCGTCGGCCTTACTATTATCCCCCCTTTTTAGTAAGTTTATAGCTTTTAATATAGCTAAGCTAAAAGCTTAGCTTACGCTATAGCCCTTATAACCGTTATTAGGGTAGTTAGTAGTAACGTACGTACCGCTAATAAGAAAGCTTTTAAGGCTATATATATAAGTTGTTAGTAAGAGTAAAAAGTAAAAACTATAAAGGGATATATAAAGAAGAAAAAGCATTTTATTACTATAGCTATAACTAAAACTACGACTATAAACTACCGCGCTTAGGTATAAACATACTAAAGAAGGTATTGTTTAGTAAAGTCTTAAGGTGCTTGCTTATAAGGCTATTACTCTTATAGTATAAACGCTACTTCTTTAAAAAGTCTTTATAGCTACGTAAGAGGTACTTATCCTTATTAACCTTTAAAGCGTACTTAGCTACCTTTAAAAAATGCTAAAAGGTAGGTATAAGCGGCGCGCTTATAAGCTAAGGAGAGGATAAAAGAGAGATGCGCTTAAGTAAAAGGCTACCTTAAAAAAGGGTTAAAGGAAGAGTAAAGGGCGGTAATATAAAGATAGGCTTATGCTAAAAAAACTAAAGAGGGATAAAGGGAATATATAAAGGCGGCTTTATTTATTATAAGCGCTTTAGTAGCTATTTAGTAAACGTATTAGTAAATAAGTAATAGGACTATAAGGATAAGGCTATAGTAAAAAGCGTAGCTTAGTATATAAAGAGAGGAAGAAATAAAATAAAGTAAGTAAAAGAGAATACTTTATAAATAGTTAAGGTAGAAAAATAGTAAGGTTAAAAATAAAAGCACCCTTAATTTTAAAATTAAGTACTATAGTAATACTATAATTAAAAATAAGAAATTAAAATATAAATTAAGCTTAAAAGGAATAAAAAAGAAAAGAAAGGAGAATTAGTAAAAAGTACGTATTTAAAAAAAGAGTAAGAAATAATTATAAAAATTATAAAGGCGTCCCTCTTTATATAAAGTAATTATTTATACTTTATTATTTACTATAAAATAAATAATATTATATAAGCGTTTAACGAGTTTAAGACTAACTAGTTTTAGTTTATATAAGACTAAGACAAAGACTATATAAGTATCTTAAAATCGTTAAGAGTTTAATTATTTAGTAGTAACTACTTATACTAGGTATTATTATATAATATAGCGTCTTAGTAAGTAAGGAATAAAGCTAATTAATAATTAATATAAATAAAAACGCTAACGTAATAACGAAGTATACTAAATAAAATATATAGCTAGCTAGTATAAAAACGACTATAATAGTATAAAAGTTTATACTAGTAATATAAATAATTTAAATAACGGGATATTTAGTAGTAGTATATAAAATATACTACGAAAGATAAAGGAGCGCGTTTAATAAAAGTAATTAACAGCGGCGTTATTTAGCTATATAAGTTAGCTATAATTATAAATAAGAAGAGTAAGCACTAATAGTAAGGTAATAAAATAAAGTATAGTAACTTAGCTAAGCGTTAATATATAATACTAATATAATAAAAGAAGAATATACGGAGAAGGACTATAATAATATAATTTAAAAGTAGCTACGTAGCGAAAGTAAGCGTAGTATAAGGGTAGACGCAAAAGTGCTTACGTATAGCCTTAGCGCCGATAAGAGCTTAGAGTAAAGCATTTAAAGGAGACGAATACGCTAAGTAGTTAGCTAAGGAGAGGAGTAAAGCTATAGTAACTAATAATAGTACTAAGTCTTATATATACTAAAACAATAGCTGCGCCTATAGACGATTAGCGAGTTAAAAGCGTCTTCTTAGGTTTAAAGGGAGGAGGTAGGCTTATCCCCGCTATATAAAAGAGCGCTTACTATAAGTATTCCTTCCTCCCCTTATAGTAATAGCATAAGCATAAATAAGCTATATAGCGGACTAAATAGCCTTATAAGGGAGTTTACTTTAAAAAGCTAAAAGGGAAGCGTATAAAGTAACTAAACGAACCGTATATTTATAATAAGTAGTAAGGAAAGGGTTTATAACGCGTTTATAATATAGTTAGTATTGTTTAAACAAAGTTACCTAATTCCTTAGCTTAAAGACGAGTTAATAATAAAGTAAGACTACCTTACTTAACGGATTATATACGTACTATATACTAAACTAGTAACTTATAGCGACTAATAATATAAATATAATAAGCGGCTATATAATATAGTATATACGTAATACCTCGGGCTATAAAGTACGTACCGCCTTACGACGATAAGAGGTAAGACGTATAAGGTTAACTACCTTAAATAGTAAGATAAACTAAGGCTAAACGCGCTAATTTAGCTACTACTAAACGTTGTCTTTAGCGAGCTAAGTTAGTATAAACTACTAAGCGTAAGTAAACTTAAAGTATAGTTTTACAGCGATAATCGCTTTAATAGCGAAGTATGCTTTTATAAAAAGGACTAGCTAATATAAGCGATAAAAAGGGTAGTATATAATATAAATAGCTACCTTACTATAACTAGCAACTTAAACAACATTTATAAGCCTTTTAAGCTTTACTTATCGCTATAACCTATAATACTACTTATAAAGTTAGTATATATCTTAGTATAAATTATAATATAAGGTAAGTAGTGTATAGTGCTTATTTATAAAATCCTATATATACTCCTTAAATAGTAAAGGGACTTGCTAGTATATATGTATTTCCTTAGCCTTTACTACCTTACCTATATAAAGACGTTTTACCTAAAAAACGAATACTACGTAGATTTTTTTAATAAAGTACTATAAGTTGCTTTTAAAGAGATAAGCCTTATAGTATACTAGTACCTCCCTAACTTGTTTAAGCTCGTTTTATTACTTACTAAGACCGGCGCTAAGAGAGGCTAAATAAAGGCAAGGAGCGCGTTATTAAACGTAAACCTTAATAAGGAGTAGTATTAAACGCTATAAAGTGTAATAAAATAAGTCTTTTAGTAAGTAAAACTAAACTAGTCTTAGGCTTAGTACGCTAATAATAGTAGCGATAGTAACGAGTATAAACTATATAGCCTAAGATTTAAAGCTAATAACAAGCTATAAAACCTACTAAACCCTATCTTTTTTTATAATATAAAAAACGTTAAGCTAGTTAATAAGCAGCGGCCGGAGAGCAGCTTAATTAGTACTACGCTTAACTCCTTTTAGGCTAGTAAGCTAAGGGTTAAGCCCTTCTTTAATAACTAAGACTAAGCTACGATAAACCTAGCGTAAATACGCGGAATAAGGAAAACTACGCATATTTAGTATATCGACGTAGCAACCGAGTTTATACTAAAGTAGGTAGGCTATACAGCGATAGCGTAGCGCTACTACTAACATAATATAATTTAGTTCTTAAGCGGCTAAGTAAAGAAGGCGCTACTTAGCGCGTAGCTTAGTATTAAGCTAGCAAAGTAAGACGACGGCGACGACGGCAATAGTAGTAGTAATAGTAATAAGGAGGTTACTATAAGTAAGATAAGACGGTAAAAGCTATAATACGTTGTATAAGCGCTTATTATTAAGTACCTTATTTACTAGCTTTATAACGTAGTATTAACTACGTACTAGCTAATAAAGATTAATATAATATACTAATAAGGCTTAGCCTATATATAGTCTTATATAGTAAGGAAGAGCCTCTTTAACGTAGTAGGCTTATAGCCCTTTACTTATAAGCACATTCCTAATCTTAAACATAGTAATAATATATAAAAGGCTGTAACGCGCGTAGCCTACGCAACTAACGTAAGCGCTAACTAAACCTTTACGTAAAAGTCGCTCCTCCTTTTAGTAGCGTATATATCCGCTAGCTTAGCGAAGGAGCGGGGATTCTCGTAGTAAACGGAGATATAAATATCTATAAGGCTATTTAAGGCTATATAAAGGGCAGAGGCGTCGTAAGTAGCCGATATACCTACTAAGGCAACGCTTTAAAGGCGCGTTAGCCGCCGGAGCTTTAACGTAGTTAAGGCTAAGACAATAAACCTATTTATTAAGAATAATATCGACTAGTATATACGTCTTATAAACTACTACTTTATTACGGATAAGCGGGCTAGCGTAGCCTTACTAGGTATAGCGTTGCTTTACACGCTTACGGTTACGGCGCTACGTAACTTTATCTCTTACTACTTAAGCTAAACCTCCCTCTTAATTAAGGCGCCGCCTAAGGCGGTTAGTAATAAGATAGCTGGGCTAAGCATAGTAGAGACGCGGGCCGTTTAAGGATTTAAATACTTCGCTATTAACGCTATTAACTAAAACTAGCTAGCTATCCGCTTTACGCTTATGTCTTAAATTTACGTCCCGTAGAGTATAGCGTAAGCGCGCCTAGTAGCGGTAGTAGCGGTTATGTCCTTAATTAACCTCTTTAGCTAGGTACTATAGCTTATAACTAGTAATAGTATTTAAAGTAAGAAGTATAGCAACCGCGTAATAAACTTAATAGTAGCCTTAATACTACGCTCTTATAAGGCGGAGGCATATAAGGCTATATATAGCTACTATATACTAAATATCGACGATTTCGTCTTTACGCTAAAGAACATTAGCGTAAAATTACTAAAGTATAATAGCCGCTCGTCGTAGCCGCCGCTTAGTAATAAGTTCTCTTTTTAGTCCTTATAAAAGTACTATACCTAAGCGTTTACTACTAACGAGTATAAGGTAAAGCGTAATAGTATAAGGTTATACGCGTTTTACATTATAGCTAAATAGGTAAAGGAGGCGCTAAACACTATGTTATACTTAGACTATATATCGTAAAGCCGATTTACTACGATCCTCTTTTACTAATTCTACTAGCTAATACCCTACTTCCTTAGCTTTAATATAACTTATAGTATACTGTCTTTTATAACTAAAAAGGTAAATAATAGTTTAATCTCTTAGCTAGTTATTTACCTTTAAGTTTATTATACTAATCTAAACGTTTTAAAATACGGGTTAATATACAACCTAATCGTAAAGACGATAATTAACCTATAAAAAGCGTTTATACTAAAGGCGTTACTATTTACGCTAAACAAGATTAGCTAGTATAATAAGATCTACTACATTTTTAGTATTAATTCGCTAACCTAGCCTTAAAAGGCCTTTATACTACCTTTATACTTCCTTTATTTATCCTAAATAGTATATACTACCCTATATAGTAATTAATACTAGTCCTAACTACTTTAACGTAATATATAAAGCTTAAAGCCTTAGCTATAGTTTATATAAAAAGGAGAGGAGTGCGTTGTACTTAGCGTAAAGAGGTACTAAAAAGAGCTAAGGTGCTTACGTAGTATTAAAAAGGAAACTATATAAAAGGGAGTCTTACGCCTTAATGCCTTAAGAGAAGCACTGCTACTATTATAGCTTAGGAAAAGAGCTAAAAGTAAAGTTATTACTTATTATATAAAGACGTTTAAATAAGTATATATACTTAGTAAGTATATATACTTAGTAAGTATATACACCTAATAAGTATATATATTTAGTAAGTATGTAAGAGTAAAAGGTAAATAAGCCTTAGTAACTAATAGTTATAAATATAGCTACTATATAAAAGGTATTATTTTATTTTAGTAAGCAGCCGTTTATTTACTACTACTACTATTTTAAGCGCTAGTTTAAGGTTATATAAAGGTATAGTCTAAGCCCTTACTAAAAACCCTCTTTACTAGTAGCGTAAAGCATAATACGCTATATATTAGCCTTATACTAAAAAGCGGAAGCCGCTATCTTAGTCTAAGCTAGTAAGTTAGTAGTTAAAACGCTAGTAGCAGGTAAGGTAGGTAAGAAACATACCTTAAAATCCTTTATAGCTACTATATAATTATTATAGTTCGCCTTTAAAGCACGGTTTAAAATACTCTTAGCGTAAATAAATTGTAAGAAGAACTTAGTATACTGCCGGCAGAGGAGGCGGGAGTAGCGTATACCTAAGCTAATAGCGTAAAAGATTAAATACTTTAAGTTATAAAAGGCGTTATATAAGCTTTCTAAATAATAAATTATATAAGTTAAAAACTATTAATATATTAGCGTTATTAGTAAAGGGCTAAGGGAAGGGCGAGGATAACGCGTATATTATAGGTTAACGGGCTATCTTAGAGAATATAGTAGCGCTTATAATTTAAGTAGATTAGTCTAAGCACGCCGTAAATAGTTAGGCTAGTATACGTAAACATCGAAACCTTAAAATAGCTATAAACGTAGGCGGCTAACTTTAGTACGTATAATACTTAGCTTAACTTATAAAGGGTAATTCCGTCCTCCTTTACCTTTAGTTTATACGTAGGTAAAATATTTATAAGTAAGAGATAAACGCTTATCGTTAAAGGGGAGCGCTATTAGTATTTAATAAAGTAAGGCGCGTTAGTAAGGTAGGTATACGCAGCGTCTAAAACCTAGTTATACTATTTAAAGATGTTAATATTACTATACTAGTAGTAGCTGCAACTAAGAACGTCGTCTAAGTCTAAGTTAGGGTTTAGGTTGCGTTTATTATTACGTATACTACGACGGCTAAGCGTAGCTATTATAAAGACTAAGGAGGACGGAGGGGCGAGTAAATATAGGTTAGTAGGTTATAAAGGTAAAAGAGAAAGTAAGAGGAAGTATAAAGGAAAAGGTTTATATATGCTTAAGAAATAAGTAGGCTAAAAAAAAGTAGGCTAAAAAAAAGCAAGCTAAAAAAAAGTAGGCTAAAAAATAAGTAGGCTAAAAAAAAGCAAGCTAAAAAATAAGTAGGCTAAAAAAAAGCGGGCTAAAAAAAGCAGGCTTACGTAAACTAGTAGTTAATAAGCTAACGCACTTAAGCGTTAAGGTAAGCATCGCCGTCCTTAAAATATAAACTTAGCTAAGTAAAAACTTTAAAAAAAAAGAGGCTAAAAAAGCGGGCTAAAAAGAAGTAAGCTTATATAAACTAGTAGTTAACAAGCTAACGTACTTAGGCGTTAAGGTAAGTATCGCTGTCCTTAAAGTATAAACTTAGCTAAGTAAAAACTTTAAAAAAAGTAGGCTAAAAAAAGGAGGCTTATATAAACTAGTAGTTAATAAGCTAATGTACTTAGGCGTTAAGGTAAGCATCGTCGTCTTTATACTATTATAAGTATAAAACTTAGCTAAGTAAAACTTTAAAAAATAATATACCTTTTTAAACTAAATAAAGTAAAGTTTAATAGTATTAAGTTATAGCTAATAAGTTACGACTAGTAACTACCCTTTAAATAATAGTAATTAGCAATTCTAATAAGGACTATAAATGTAATCCCGTTTAAAATTATAAAAGTAATCCCGTTTAAGATTACTTAATTATAAATACTTACCTAACTAATTAGAATTATAAAATATTTTCTACTACTTACTACCGCCCTTTTTAATTATATAAGTTAAGAATAGTACTCTTTCTTTTTAAAAAAGAGGGAGGTAGAGCTAGCTAAAGAGGTAATAAGAGAATAATATAAAGAAGATAATAAATAAGACGTTATTAAGTATATAATATAAAGTAGGAAAAGTAAGTGTTATTACGGCTATAGGTTTAGGTTTTTAAAAAAGTAGGTTTAAAAAACAAAAGAATAAGCTAAATCCTATGTTTAATAGCTTTACATACAACTTTAATTATTTAAATAAAATGCCTTTGTTTTATAGCTTTACTTTATATAAAGTAAAAGCTTTTTATAAAACAAACGTCTTTTATAAAATAAAAGCTTTTTATAATATAAAACCTTTTTATAACTTAAATGCTTTTTATAATATAAAAGCTTATTATAAAACAAAAGTTAGTATAGCTTAATTAGCTATACTCTGTATAAATATAAACTACTAAACCTTTTTTACTATACTTAAAGAATAGTAGTAGTAATATAGTTAGTATAAGTAATAAGGAGGTAAATAAAAAGCGTAATAAATTAAACCTTAAGCAAACTAAAAGAGGGTTTTTATTAAAAAAAAAAAGAATATAAGGTAAGAATAACGAAAACATTTTACGCCGCGCTAAACAAGTAAAACTTATAAAAATGTTTATACTCTCTTACGAAAATATACTTAGCATTACCTTACTTTTTGCTAACAAAAAAAAAATCGTCTAAATTATTATTAGCTAGTAAAATATAGAATAAATTAACGATTCTAACTATATACTTTTTATTATATTCTAAGAAGTAGTTGTTTTATAATAATTTTTTAACGTTGTAAAAGTACGTAAAGTTAAAAAGTAGGGGGGGAGAGAGCAAAGCGTAGTTTTAATTAGCTTAAGGCTATAACGGTAATTAAACGAATCTTTTTTTTTATTAGCTGTACGGTAAAATAAGTAGGATTTTTAAGTAGATTAGTAATTAAACGAATCTTTTTTTTTACTAGCTATACGGTAAAATAAGTAGGATTTTTAAGTAGATCGGTAATTAAACAAATCTTTTTTTTTATTAGCTATATAGTAAAATAAGTAGGGCCTTAAAGTAGGGTATATAAAATCTTTAAAGCTAAAAATATAGTTAAAAGCTATTACTTTACTTTTTTTTATTTTTATTAATTATAAAAAAATGT
>JADHKK010000063.1:0-17717 GCA_019925535.1 Leptographium radiaticola | reverse complement strand
AGCTAAGTTTATACTTTAAGGACGGCGATGCTTACCTTAACGCCTAAGTGCGTCGGCTTATTAACTACTAGTCTACGTAAGCCTGCTTTTTTTAGCCCGCTTTTTTTTAGCTTGCTTATTTTTTAGCCCGCTTTTTTTTAGCCTACTTATTTTTTAGCTTACTTTTTTTTAGCCTACTTATTTTTTAGCTTACTTTTTTTTAGCCTGCTTTTTTTTAGCCTACTTATTTCTTAAGCATATATAAACCTTTTCCTTTACACTTCCTTCTACTCTCTCTCTTACCTTTATAACCTACTAACCTACATCTACTCGCCCCTCCGTCCTCCTTAGTCTCTACAATAGCTACGCTTAGCCGTCGTAGCATACGTAATAGTAGACGCAACCTAAACCCTAACTTAAACTCGGACGACGTTCTCGGTTGCGGCTACTACTAGCATAGCGATATTAACATCTCTAAATAGCACGACTAGGTCCCGGACGCCGCGTATACCTACCCTACCGACGCGCCCTACTTTACTAAATACTAATAGCGCTCTCCCCTAACGATAGGCGTTTGTCTCTTATTTATAGACATTTTGCCTACGTACGGACTAAAGGTAGAGGAGGACGGAATTACCCTCTACGGGTTAGGCTAAGTGTTATGCGTACTAGAGTTAGCTGCCTACGTCCGCAGCTATCCTAAGGTCTTAATGTTTACGCATACTAGCCTAACTGTTTACGGCGCGCCTAGACCGATCTACCTAAATTACAAGCGCTACTACATTCTCTAAGATAGCCCGTCGACCCGCAACGTACGCGCCGTCCTCGCCCTTTCCTTAGCCCCTTGCTAATAACGCTAACGTGCTAATAGTTTTTAACCTATACAACCTATTATCTAAAGAGCCTATACGACGCCTTTTACAACCTAAAGTATTTAATCTTCTACGCCGTTAGCCTAGGCATACGCTACTCCCGCCTCCTCCGCCGGCGGTATACTAAGTTCTTCTTACGATTTATCTACGCTAAGAGTATCTTAGACCGTACCTTAAAAGCGAACTATAATAATTACACAGCGGCTATAAAGGATTTTAAGGTATGTTTCTCGCTTGCCTTACCCGCTACTAGCGTCCTAACTACTAACTTACTAGCTTAGACCGAGATAGCGGCTTCCGCTTTTTAGTACGAGGCTAATATGCAGCGTATTATGCTTTGCGCTACTAGTAAGGAGGGTTCTTAGTAGGGGCCTAGACTACACCTTTATACAACCTTAAACTAGCGCTTAGAATAGTAGTAGTAGTAAATAGACGGCCGCTTACCGAAATAAAATAATACCCTTTATATAGTAGCTATATTTATAACTATTAGTTACTAAGGCTTATTTACCTTTTACTCTTACGTACTTACTAGGTATATATACTTACTAAGTATATATACTTACTAGGTATATATACTTACTAGGTATATATGCTTATTTAAACGTCTTTATGTAATAAGTAATAACCTTACTTTTAGCTCTTTTCCTAAGCTATAATAGTAGTAGTACTTCTCCTAAGGCATTAAGGCGTAAGACTCCCTTTTATACAGTTTCCTTTCTAATACTACGTAGGCACCTTAGCTCCTCTTAGTACCTCTTTACGCTAGGTGCAACGCACTCCCCTCCTCCTTATATAAACTACGGCTAAGGCTTTATAAGCTGTAATAGTAGCGGTGCTTCTCCTAAGGCATTAAGGCGTAAGACTCCCTCTTATATAGTTTCCTTTCTAATACTACGTAGGCACCTTAGCTCCTCTTAGTACCTCTTTGCGCTAGGTATAACGCACTCCCCTCCTCCTTACATAAACTACGGCTAGGGCTTTAAGCTTTGTATATTACGTTAAGGTAGTTAAGACTAGTATTAATTACTATATAGGGTAGTACATACTATTTAGGACAGACAAGGGAAGTATAAGGGTAGTACAAAGGGCCTTTTAAAGCTAAGTCGGCGAATCAATGCTAAGAATGTAGTAGATCTTATTATGCTAGCTAATCTTGTTTAGCGTAAATAGTAACACCTTTAGTACGGACGCTTTCTATAGGTCGATTGTCGTCTCTACGATTAGGTCGTATATCGACCCGTATTTTAGGACGTCTAGATTAGTATAGTAGACTTAGAGGCAGATAACTAGCCGGGAGATCGGACTATTATTTACCTTCTTAGTTATAAAAGACAGTGTGCCGTAGGTTATGTCGGGGCTAGGGAAGCAAGGTATTAGCTAGTAGAATCGGTAAAAGAGGATCGTAGTAAATCGGCTCTGCGACACATAGTCTAAGTATAACACAGTGTCTAGCGCCTCCTCCGCTTACTTAGCTATAATATAAAACGCGTGCAACCTTATACTATTACGCTTTACCTTGTGCTCGTCGGTAGTAAACGCCTAAGTATAGTACTCTTATAAGGACTAGAAGGAGAACTTATTACTAAGCGGCGGCTGCAACGGGCGGCCGTCGTACTTTAGCGATTCTACGCTAATGTTCTTTAGCGTAAAGACAAAATCGTCGATGTTTGGCATATAGCGGCCGTACATAGCCCTATATGCCTCCGCCTTATAAGAGCGTAGTATTAAGGCTGCTATTAAGTCTATTGCGTAGTCGCTGTACTTCTTACTTTAAATACTGTCGCTAGTTATAAGCTATAGTACCTAGCTAAAGAGGTTAATTAAGGACATAACCGCCGCTACCGCTGCTAAGCGCGCTTACGCTATGCCTTATAGGACGTAAATCTAAGACATAAGCGTAAAGCGAACGGCTAGCTAGTTCTAGTTAATAGCGTTAATAGCGAAGTATTTAAATCCTTAGACGGCCCGCGTCTCCGCTGTGCCTAGCCTAGCTATCTTATCGCTAACCGCCTTAAGCGGCGCCTTAATTAAGAGGGAGGTTTAGCTTAGGTAGTAGGAGATAAAGTTGCGTAGCGCCGCAACCGCGAGCGTGTAAAGCAACGCTATGCCTAGTAAAGCTACGCTAGCCCGCTTGTCCGTAACAAAGTAGTAGTCTATAAGACGTATGTACTAGTTAATGTTGTTCCTAATAAACAGGTTTATCGTCTTAGCCTTAACTACGTTAAAGCTTCGGCGGCTAACGCGCCCCTAAAGCGTCGCCTTAGCAGGCATGTCGGCCGCCTACGACGCCTCCGCCCTCCGTACAGCCTTAGACAGCTTTATAAATATTCGCATCTCCGTCCGCTATAAGAATCCCCGCTCCTTTGCTAGGCTAGCGGACATGCGCGCCGCTAAAAGGAGGAGCGACTTTTACGCGGAGGTTTAGTCGGCGCTTGCGTTAGTTGCGTAGGCCGCGCGCGTTACGGCCTCCTATACATCGTCGCCGTGTCTAAGATTAGGAATGTGCTTATAGGCAAAGGGCTATAGGCCCGCCGCGTTAAAGAGGCTCTTCCTTACCGTATAGGACTATACGTAGGCTAGGCCTTGTTAGCGCATTATGCTAGTCTTTGTTAGCTAGCACATAGTCGACACTACGTTATAGAGCTAGTAAATAGGGTACTTAATAACAAGCGCCTATGCAACGTATCGCGGCTTTTACCGTCCTATCTTACTTATAGTAACCTCCTTATCGCTATTACTATTGCTGTCGCCGTCGTCGCCGTCGTACTACTCTGCTAACTTAATGCCGAGCTACGCGCCGAGTAGCGCCTCTTTTACCTAGCTGCTTAGGAACTGGATTATATTATATTAGTAGTAGCGCTACGCTATCGCTGTGTAGCCTACCTACTTTAGCATAAACTCGGTTGCTACGTTAATGTACTAAATATACGTAGTTTTCCTTATTCTACGCATCTACGCCGGGTTTATCGTAGCCTAGTCTTAGTTGTTAGAGAAGGGCCTAACCCCTAGCCTACTAGCTTAGAAGGAGTTAAGCGCGGTACTAATTAAGCTGCTCTCCGGCCGCTGCTTATTAACTAGCTTAACGTTCTTTGTGTTGTAAAAGAAGATAGGGTTTAGTAGGTCTTATAGCCCGCCGTCGGCTTTAAATCTTAGGCTATATAGTTTATGCTCGTCGCTGTCGCTGCTATTATCGGCGTACTAAGCCTAAGACCGGTTTAGTTTTGCTTGCTAGAAGACTTGTCCTATTATACTTTATAGCGTTTAGTACTACTCCTTATTAAGGTTTACGTTTAATAACGCGCTCCTCGCCTCCGTCTAGCCTCTCTTAGCGCTAGTCTTAGTAAGTAATAAGACGAGCTTAAACAAGTTAGGGAGGTGCTAGTATACCGTAGGGCCTATCTCTTTAAAAGCGACCCGCAGTACTTTATTAAAAAAATCTGCGTAGTGCTCGTTTTTTAAGTAGAACGTCTTTATGCGGGTAGGGTAGTAAAGGCTAAGGAAATGCATATATACTAGCAAGTCCCTTTACCGTTTAAGGAGTATATATAAGATCTTATAAATAGGCACTATGCACCGCTTGCTTTATACTATAATTTGTACTAAGATATACACTAACTTCGTAAGCAGCATCGTAGGTTGCGGCAATAAGCAAAGCTTAAGAGGCCTGCGGATGTTGTTTAGGTCGCTAGTTATAGCGAGGTAGCTATCTATATTATGTACCGCCCTTCCTATCGCCTACATTAGCTAGTCCTCTCTATAGAGGCACACCTCGCTACCGGGGCGATTATCGCCGTAGAACTATACTTTAAGTCTGCCTACGCTTAGTAGTTTATACTAACTTAGCTCGCTAAAGACAACGTTTAGCAGCGGCCGGATTAGCGCGTCTAGCCCTAGTTTGTCCCGCTATTTAGGGTAGTCGACCTTGTACGTCCTACCTCTTATCGTCGTAGGGCGGTACGTGCTTTATAGCCCGAGGTATCGCGTATACACCGTGTTATACAGCCGCTTGTTGTGTTTATGTTGTTAGTCGCTATAGGTTACCGGTCTAGTATGTAGCACGTACACAATCCGTTAAGTAAGGCGGTCTTACTTCGTTATTAACTCGTCTTTAAGCTAGGGGATTAGGTAACTTCGCTTAAACGACACTAACTATGTTGTAAACGCGTTATAGACCCCTTCCTTACTACTTATTATAAACGTGTGGTTCGTCTAGTTACTTTACACGCTTCCCCCTTAGCTTTTTAGAGTAGACTCCTTTATAGGGCTGTTTAGTCCGCCGTATAGCTTGTTTATGCTTATGCTATTACTATAGAGGGAGGAGGGGATACTTATAGTAGGCGCCCTTTTATATAGCGGGGATAAGCCTACCTCCTCCCTTTAGACCTAGGAAGACGCTCTTAACTCGCTAATCGTCTATAGGCGCGGCCGTTATCTTAGTATATGCGGGACTCGGTACTATTACTAGTTACTACGGCTCTACTCCTCTCCTTAGCTAACTACTTAGCGTATCCGTCTCCTCTAAATGCTTTGCTCTAGGCTCCCGTCGGCGCTAGGGCTATACGCAAGCACTTTTGCGTCTACCCTTATGCTACGCTTGCTTTCGCTACGTAGCTACTCTTAGATTATGTTATTATAGTCCTTCTCCGTATGTTCTTCCTCCGTTATGTCGGCGTTATGTGTTAACGCTTAGCTAAGTTGCTATGCTTTATCCTATTACCTTGCTATTAGTACCTACTCTTCTTATTTATAATTGTAGCTAACTTACATAGCTAGACAACGCCGCCGTTAATTGCTTTCGTTAGACGCGCTCCTTTATCTTTCGTAGTGCATCTTGTATGCTGCTACTAAATATCCTATTATCCGAATTATTTATATTACTAGCACAAACTTTTGTACTATTATAGTCGTCTCTATGCTAGCTAGCTGTGTGTTTTGTTTAGTATACTTCGTTATTGCGTTAGCGTTTTTATTTATATTAATTATTAGTTAGCTTTATTCCTTACTTACTAAGACGCTATATTATGTAATAATACTTAGTGTAAGTAGTTGCTGCTAAATAATTAAACTCCTAACGATTTTAGGATGCTTATGTAGTCTCTGTCTTAGTCCCGTGTAAACTAAGACTAGTTAGTCTTAGACTCGTTAAACGCTTATATAATGTTGTTTATTTCGTAGTAAATAATAAAGTGTAGACAATTACTTTATATAAGGGGGGACGCCTTTATAATTTTTATAATTATTTCCTACTCTTCTTTTAGGTACGTACTCTTTACTAATTCTCCTTTCTTTTCTTTTTTATTCCTTTTAAGCCTAATTTATATTTTAATTTCTTGTTTTTAATTATAGTATTACTATAGCGCTTAATTTTAAAATTAAAGGTGCCCCTATTTTTAACCTTACTATTTTTCTACCTTAACTATTTACGGAGTATTCTCTTCTACTTACTCCGTTTCGTTTCTTCCTTTCTTTATATACTAAGCTACGCTCTTTACTATAGCCTTATCCCTATAGTCCCGTCGCTTGTTTGCTAATACGTTTACTAAACGGCCGCTAAAGCGCTTATAATAGATAAAGCCGCCTTTATATGTTCCCTTTATCCCTCTTTAGTCTTTTTAATTACCGCCCTTTACTCTTCCCTTAACCCTCTCCTAAGGCGGCCCTTTACTTAAGCGTATCTCTCTCCTATCCTCTCCTTAGCCTACGGGCGCGCCGCCTACACCCGCCTTTTAGCATCCTCTAAAGGCGGCTAAGTACGCTTTAGAGGTTAATAGGGACAAGCACTTCTTACGTAGCTACAAAGACTTCTTAAAGAAGTAGCGTTTATACTATAAAAGCAATAGCCCTACGAGCAAGCACCTTAAGACCTTACTAAACGATACCTTCTCTAGTATGTTTATACCTAAGCGCAGTAGTTCGTAGTCGCAGTCTTAGTTATAGCCGCAGCGATAAGATGCCCCTTCTTCTTTATATATCCCTTTATAGTTCTTACTTTTTACTCTTACTAACAACCTATATATATAGCCTTAGAAGCTTTCCTATTAGCGGTACGCACGTTGCTACTAACTACCCTAACAACGGTTATAGGGGCTGTAGCGTAAGCTAAGCTTCTAGCTTAGCTATATTAAAAGCTACAAACCTACTAAAAGGGGGGGATAATAGCGAGGCCGACGACACTACTACCTAATCGTTAAGTGTAGTTGTATAAACCATCCGCCCGTTAAAGAGTCTATACGGTTAGCTTACGACGAAGACGCAGTCGTTTAGCAAGCATAGCTAGCTCTATCTCGCTGCCGCTACCCGTGTATAGCAGATGTCTTTCGACGGCGTAGTACTTAGTAAGGACCTTAACGTCTTACTACTTACCCTACTTAGGGATACCTTTAGCGATACTAGTTAAAAGCGTGTTATTAAGGCCCTTAGCTTGCTTTACAATAGCGATGTTGTTTATAAATGCGCTATTGCAACCGCCGCTAATAATCTTATAGCCGACATAGCGGCTAATACGCTTATGCTATTCGCCTTTGCTCGGTAGTTTAGCTAGGCTATCCGTTATAACTTAGCTAAGGACACTACCCTTAATAACGTACGCGCCTTACATGCTAAGGTGTCCCTTGTTTATAATTAAGACAACTAGTCGAACCTAGCCTTTAAGAATAACGCCCTAAACAGCGTTTTTATTAACGCTAGCTTTTTGTTTAGGATAAGTGTTACTTATTTAAGCTAGGTAGCACGGTTTATTAGCAAGCGCCTAAGGCTAGCAAACACCTAGCTACTAAAGACTATTTACGCGTAGCGGCCCTACGCCGTCTTAGTTAACATCTTCGGCCTAAGCGTGTTAGCCCTTGTCTCTAAGACATTCCTAGCCTACTACTAAAGGCTGTCTTCGCGCTTTAGCGGGAGCGCGAAGAAGGAGGAGAAGTTGCGCCTTATAGTAAAAGCATTAGCCTCGGAGCTACCTACCCTTTTGCGGGTTTGTTGCACGTGCAAGGTGTATATTATACTACCTACTATTAGCACGTTTACTATTTCTAACCTCTTACGCGGTCTATCTATAACCGGTGTTCGCTGTGTGCTAAAGGGGGAAGGCTGCAAACTTATAAAGATGCCCTTATATAGCATACTAAACGTTAACGTAGACTTAGACGGCTATAGCGAGTATAGCTCTTCGGCGCGGGTTACTAACTTAGGTAACGACGATTAGTAGATATAATTGCATAATAGTTTTGCTATGTTAGCGTATTCCTTATTAGAGAGGGAAGACCTATGCGTCCTTAAACGCTTAAATGCGTCGCCTACTTTAAACCGTCGCACCGTTTAATTTTCTAATAGTAGAAGGGGAGACCTATGCGTTACTAAATATAAAGATGCGCCGCCTACTTTAAACCGTTGCATTTGTCTAATTTTCTAATAGTAAAAGGGGAGACTTATACGTCCCTAAACGCTTAGATGCGTTGCTTACTTAGACTTATTATATTTGTTTAGTTTTTTAACTATAAGGGGAGAGACCTATGCGTTGCTAAATACAAAGATGCGTCGCCTACTTAAACCTATTACATTTGTTTAGTTTTTTAACTATAAGGGGAGAGACCTATGCGTTACTAAATACAAAGATGCGTCGCCTACTTAAACCTATTACATTTGTTTAGTTTTTTAACTATAAGGGGGAATACTTATACGTCCCTAAACGCCTAAATACGCTATCTACTTTAAACCGTTACACCGTCTAATTTTTTATTAGTTAATAGTTAAGAGACTTATGCGTCGCTAAACGCTTAAATGCTTAGCTAAACGCTTAAACCTATTATATTTGTCCGATTTCTTAGTACTATAGCTACGCTACTATACGTATCTTATCTACTATAAAGCTATTAAACATAGGATCTCTTATAATATTTACTAAAAGATTTATTATTTCGGTCTTAGGCGTACCGCTAGCTACCTAACTAGTCTACTTTACGTGCTACTATCCTACTACTTATATATTTACTACCCCTTCCGGGCCTAGGTACTCTTCCGTATTCTTACCGTAGGTTCCGCCGCCTTACGCTTTATACCCTTCTTAGCGGCAAGCCGCGTAGTAGTAGGCGGCGGCGGGGCCGGCGGGAGGGCTAGCTTTAACGATTCCGCCTAAGGCCTTAAGGAAGAACGCATCGACGACAGCTTTAAATCCTCTAATAAGTCTACGGCGGGGGTTACCGCGCGCGCTAAAGGGGCGGGGCTAGGCGACTAGGGGCTAGACTAAGCTAACTAGCTAGTTAGAGGCGGTATTAGCTTACGCAACGATAAATCTACTAAAAGGGTCGGCGTATAAGATAGTAGTTCCGCTACGAGCGTCGGCGCCTGCTCTACTATAGTAATAGTAGCGATTAGCTAGCGGCGCTAAGTGTCGCTAATCTTTATAGGGGACGACTTCTCCTTAGTTAGAGACGACTTCTCCTTAGCTAAGGACGACTTCTCTTTAGCTAAGGACGACTTCTCCTTAGCTAAGGACGACTTCGTCTTACTAGCGGAGGACTTTAACTTGCTAAAGGAGGACGAGCTTACTATAGCGAGGGACGACTTTAACTTGCTTATAGGAAACTTTAACTTACTAAGGGCGGACAAGGTTACTACGGCGGAGGACGACTTTACCTTACTAGCAAAGGTTAAGCTTACCGTAGCGAGCGGCGGGGTTGCCTTAGCGGGTAGCATTGTATCCGCGTTGTTATCCGCATCTAGCTTAAATTAGATTACCCGTGTTTCGTCTCTGTCCTCCTCCGCCTCCGCGACTAACTCTTCTTTTATCTTAGCGGTCGGCGAAATGCTAGTTAGGAACCGGAGAATCTTATTCCGGCTCTTAAGATCCGGCTGTCCGCCGGCGGCCTAGGCCTCGGCTATTTTGTCCTAGTTAACGTTAAAGAGCTAGACGAACTCCGCCTACTTCTCCTTAAGGGAAATTATAATAGCCTAGGTAATAAAGCTAAGGAGTAACCCTAGCTAGGCCTAGTCCTACGTTTTGTAACCTATTATAGACGTAGGCTTTACAACTGTTTAGGCGTATTAGTTAAAAGGCTAGCCTTAGAACTTTTTTATTACTTTATAAATAATTAGCGACGCCGTATACCTAGTAACGCCGTTAGGTAGCTTAATGTTAGTTAGAAGCTAGGCGGCCTACTTCTTACACAGCTTAAGCTCTTACGGGTTGTAAAAGGACCCGTCGTACTTAAGGAGCGTTTATTCTACCGGGTGCTTTTATTTAATCTAAATAAGCCGGCTAATCGCTTAGTGCGTTATATTGTGCGACTACGTATACTAAGTAATAATCCCGTTGTAATAGCTACCGTATAGGTTTAGCCTATAACTAAACACGCTAAGCAACGTAATAAATACGTTAACGCTTAAGGTCTCGTCGTTAAACCGCCTAACAAACTACCGCCGCTTAAGGGGGGAGTAGCTAGCCTATACGGACTTAACAAACAAACTAATTTTAGTTAACGTTTAAACGACAATCCTACTATGTTAGCGTATTCCTTAGTAAGGGGGAGACCTATGCGTCGCTAAGCGCAAAGATGCGTTGCTTACTTAGGCCTATCGCATCTGTCTAATTTCTTAGTAGTTAATAGTTAAAAGACCTATACTTTGCTAAACGCCTCTTTACTTAACTAAACGGCTAAACCCGTCTTCCGCTTACCTGCATTTATTTAATTTAAAAGGGGGCGCACTTACTCTTATATAAACGGCTGTTTAACTATAACTAAAACGCGTTATCCTTTTTAGTAAAGGTCGACCGCTATAAATACAATCTTCGCTATAATAAGAAAGTGCTTAGTAATAAACAAAAGGTAATCTATTCTCGTTATAAGCGGGATGTCGGTAGGGTTAATTAAGGTGTTCCGCGCAAGCTACTAAAGGCTGGCTACTAGCCCTTCGTCTCGCACAGTCGCGGCCGTCCTAATGCCGAGGAAGCCCTTAGCCTTAGTCTTAATCGCGCGCATTAGCATCCTATAGCCCGCATTAAATAATAGTAAGGAGGTAGTGTAGTAATTAGCGCGGACTACTCGGTCGCCCTTCGACGCAAAGCGCCCTTAGTATCCGCTAATAACCTCTTCTTCGTCGTCGTCCTCGTTAAGCTCGTCCGCTATGTCGTCGTCCTCGTCGTCCCCGTCGTTATTAGTCTCGTCCTAGTCCGTCTCCTTTAAGTACTTATCTACGTCCTCCTCTTCGCTTAGCTTAGCCTCCTCGTCGTCTTTGTTATTAAAGGCAATCGCTGCTAGGCCGGCCCTCGTCTGTAGTTACATCGCCTTTGCCTTAGCGGCGGCGGCCTTTTAGCGTTGCCGCCGCGCTACACCGACTTTAGCTTATTACTTTGCTATAGTACGGAATCTTTAGTTAATTAGGGTTTTAATACTATCTTACATAAGCTTAAAAGGGTGCGTAACGACGTAGGTTTAGGTGCTATACGGCGGTATGTTAACATCCGGAAATAACATTTAGCCGTTTAGTAACATTAGTAGCGTCTTTATTAAGCGACGAAGCTAAAAGAGAGAAAGCGTCGCTTACAGCGGCCCGCTTAAAAAGCTTTCCTTCTATATTGTAGACTAAGCGGCGGTAAAAACCGCCTAAGGGTTAACCTACTACTACCGCTTACCGCTTTTGTTAAAGGCTTCTTAGTATTCTTATAGACTAAACGCTTATTTAAATATTTCGTCGCTAAATAGAGTAGGAAAGCTCTTAAATTCCTTGTATAGGTCGTAGCTAGCGTATAGTAGCTACGCTATAACGCCCCTTATAAAGGGGACGTCGAAGCGCAAATGTGCTAGCTCTAACCTAATAGTTAGGATACTACGGACATTGCGTATATAGTTTAAAAAGGGAGTAGCGCTAATAAACAAGACCTTGTCTTTCTTAAGCGACTAGGCCGCCTACGTAAACGACTTATTAAGGAAACGGACATATTAGCACTCGTCTAAAATTAGTATGCCGAACCTAACGTCGTAAAGGGGGTACCGTAAACCCCTTATAATAACAAAACCTAAACGGTCGTTTTTCTTAGTAGCCTCGTCGTCCTTTGCTTAAACTATTGCTTTAACCTACTCGTTATCGTCTTTAATTTCGTCGACCTCTATCTTATACTCGTCCGCCTCGTCCTTTAAATCCGCCTCGTCGTTTGTGTCGTTAACTACATGTTAGACCTTAGCGCCTTTCGTAGTACTATTACGTATAATAACTATCTAACGCGCTAAAGTTGTATACGTCGTAAGAATAATAGTCCGCTTAGTTTAGTTAGTAAGGGGGGTGTTAGTATGCCCTTAGAGGAAATTTACGTTATAAACTAAAAACCTACGCATTTAAGCGTTTATAAAAGGAGTAAACGACCCTTTTACCTTTTAGTCCTTTTTTCCTTAGTCTATTATAGCACGCCTTAAAAAAGCGTCCTACTCCTCGCTAGTAATTAACGCTTCCCTAAGCTCCTAGTCGCTCTTATCCCGTAATCCTATTAGATTACTATAATACACTTTAACGTAGAAAAATTCGTTAAATATACGGCGAGTCTCTTAGAAAACCTAGCTAATTACGGAAGCTAGGACGACTAGTATATATAGGCGGAATGTTAAGGTTTTTAGGTCCTTCTCTTAGTAGCACACCCTTATATATAGCGCTAGCATATACGTCGCCGTCTTACCTATTCCCGTCTTGTTAGCGAGTAGCGCGAATCTTAGCGGGGTAGTGTTTATTACGCGCTAGGTAGTAGTAGCGTTTGTTTGTTATTAGCGGCCGTATAGCGCTAGTAGATATAAGCCTAATATACTAACAACCTAGTAGGGCTTAAATTTAAAATTAGGTTAGATAAGAGTAGTAAAGCTAAACTAGTTATTCTTCGCCGTTATATTATACTTACTAACCGCCTTAGTAATAAGAACATAGTTTATAGTAGTCTTGTTAAAGATGCGGTTAATAGTACGCGCGTAGGTCTTGGCTAACTTAACATTAGGCACTATAAAGGCATTATAAACAACGTCCTTACTAACGACGCGCATAGTTACCTTATAAATGTTTTGCTCGTCGTTATCGACGGGGCGTATTAAGACGCTATCTTCGGTAAGCGTCTTAATTACTAGCTCCGTCGCCTTATTAGCTGCCTCGGCGCGCCCCTTAGGCGGGCCGCTATAGAGTAGCTACCCCGTACGAAGCTCGCAAAGCTCTACGAAAAGATTTAGCGTCGTAATGTCGATAGGCTCCCGCTTCTCCGACTTATAGAGCAGCTCCTATGCCTAGCTTTAGGCGGAGAGATTAGTAGTCTTATTTATATTCTTTAGCTCGGCTATAATTATAGTAACCGTTTCGTTAGCTTTTATACGTAAGTCGGATAGCGGGAGCGGCTAAAGCTTCTTAGGCTCTACTAGCATCGCTGCGCGTATACGGGACACACAGCTGTCGGGGTCGGCGTATATTAGCTTAATAAGGCGGCTAACTTTAGAGCGGTAAGTAATATTCGCTATAATTATTCGCGACTAGCCCTTTAGTAGGATTCTAGACCTATTAGACGCCTTAGCGAAGGGAACTAGTATTACCTAGTTTTTTATACCTTAAATGTTAAATAGCTAGCTCTTCCCGCTGCGTTTATTAAGGAAGGTGCGTACGGCGACAAAGCCCCTTAGCTAGTCGTCGCCGCTATAGCTTAGGATCGTTCCTTTCTTATTAGACACTAAGAACCTAATATTCTTTTATAGCTTATCCGTCGAAAACCGTATTACGTTGTATGCTATAGCTACTAAAATAGCCCCAATATTAAGTAAGCTCTCGCTAAATAGGCTTAGCGCAGCCTCCGTTAACCCTGTAGTAATCTTATTTTTACTAACTGTTATCTTACTTATTAGCTCGTTAAATTTGCTAATTATTAAAAGTGCTTTAAAAAACTATGTTTTAAAGGGAGCCTTTCGCCCCTTACATCCTTTAAAATTATTCTTTATAGCCCTTGTGTATATCTTTATAATGTCGGCACCTTTGCTATAGTTAGCTAAGTAATATATTTATAAAACAGCTTTTTGTATGTAAGTAGAGAGGGTATGTAGCGACTCGTCGCTAACGGCGCCTCTTTGCCTAAATACTAGCAAAGGTATGCTTATGTATTATAGTAAGGGGACTAGCTACTAAAACCTTAGCGCCTCTTTACGCAAATTGCGGGCATGTAAGGCCGTTTAGTTTAGTACTAGTAGCCGCTATATTCTAGCGCATCTTCCCCTTAGGAGACGACTAAGACGGTGTATAAAACAGGATATAGGAAAGGGCATAAGTGCTAACTTACACTCTGTGTCTAGCTACGTTAAGAAGGCATTTATACTACTAAACTTAAGGAAGGCGGCAGCCTTACGGTAGTTGTTTATCTTGCCCTTAAACGGCTTAAGGCAGCTAATGTAGTCCTTTATAGGAATTTTGTGCAGCCTACTAACTAACTCGGCTTAGTCGATCTTACCCTCGCTCTCTTCGGTCTATAGGGTAATAACGCAAAGCTAGGAGTATTCGTACTAAGGCGGCGCACAAAGGTTAGTAGTTAACACACTCTTATAAGCAAACACGTTGTTAGTCTTTATTCCGTTAACGGTTATAAATACCCTTTCCGGAGTCTCGTAGTCGTCTCCTTTGCTAGCTTTAGGCTTTGTTCTCGTCGTCTTAGCGGCAGGGTTTATAACCCTCCGCTGTCTACCTTTAGGCGGCATAGTCTGTTTGTTATTAGTTGCTAGTAGATAATATAGTTGCGCTATAACCTAGCGCTCCCTTAAGTAAAAGATGCGTAGTATTAACCTAGTTTTATAAGCGTAAGTTTAATTTAAGTAAAGTTAAAAACAAATTTTAATCGTTTACGTAGCTACATGCCTTGCTACTTACCTTACTACTATATAAAATAAAACAAATATAATAAAAGGAAAAAGGCGCGACTAAGGGTTGTAATGCCTCCTTTAGTTAGCTAGTTAACTCTTTTTCGACGTACGTAGTATTAACTTACTAGTTTAAGAAGAGGGTTAAAGGAAAAAAAGAGAGGAGAGATTAACGGAGAGATTAGGAGGGAGGAGGAGATTATATACTCCTTACGTACCTTCCGTTTCTAGCTAAAAAGTGCCTCCTTTATACCTTCTCTAAATAGACTTTAGCGTCTCTTTTTAACCTCCTTCTATATATAGACGGCTACTTTGTTACGACGTATCTTTCCGTTAAGAGGTGCCTTGTACTTTAAATAATTACGACGCATCTTTCTGTTAAAAGGTGCCTTGTACTTTAAATAATTACGACGCATCTTTTTGTTAAAAGGTGCCTTATACTTTAAATAATTACGACGCATCTTTCCGCTAAGAGGTGCCTTATACTTTAAATAATTTCGACGCATCTTTATATTAAGAAGTAAATTATACTTAAAATAATTATAGCGTATCTTTGCGTTAAGAAGTAACTTATACTTTAAATAATTATAACGTATCTTTCCGTTAAAAGGTGCCTTAGTATTTATTACGTTACTATCTTTATATATATATAGCTACGCTATTAGTCTTAAACAAACGTTATTTAGTAGTTAGAAAGAGAATAGGTATATAAGTTTATATTTAATAATTATGTTCTTATATTATATATAATGCTACTTCTAATTAATATTGTGTTTAATGTAAAGATAATATATAATGCTTTTATAACTTATAAGCTATAGTATAGCTAGTTGTATAAGTAGCTTACTACTACTAGTATACATTATACATAGTTATAAACATTGCGTCTATTCTATAATTTATTCGTTTTTACATGTAATTATCGTACTCCGTACTATAGGAGGATCCTACTCCTGCCTACCTCCTACATAGTATTTAACTTAAGTTAAAACGGCAGGAGTGTAGCGCCGTAGTAGGGACTGTGGCTACGGCGCCTCGGCGGGGAGTGTAGCGCCGTAGTAGGGACTGTAGCTACGGCGCCTCGGCGGGGAGTGTAGCGCCGTAGTAGGGACTGTAGCTACGGCGCCTCGGCGGGGAGTGTAGCGCCGTAGTAGTAACTATGGCTATAGCGCCTTAGCGGGGAGTGTGGCGCCGTAGTAGTAACTGTGGCTGTGGCGCCTCGGCGTAGAGTGTAGCGCCGTAGCTACTAGACGGGATCTCGAAGTTTAACCGCTAGCCTAACGCTATAAATGCCTTATACCTAAATGGTATTATAAACTAGTTACTCTATTGCTAGGTAAAGTGCTTTGTAAAGGTAAGAGTTGTATGCTACGGACTAGGCGTAAGGAAGCGTTTAAATATTAACGATAAGAAATAATTAAATTTATATATAAAGGGGATATATTTAATCTTTGTAAAAAGATTAACAACATGTAGATTACTACTTCCTTATACGGTAAAAAGATTAAGGATATATAGACTACTACTTCCTTATACGGTAGGTAAAAAGATTAAGGATATACAAATTACTACTTCCTTATACAAAGTACAGTAAGTAGCGGTGTAAAGGCGGTATAGGGACAGGTTGCAAAGTAGAATAACGACCGCAATATACGCTTCTTTATAGTCGGGACCTCGCTTAGTAGAAACCATTTACTTAGTTAGTAAAGAGGGAGAGTTGTATGTTTTAAATTAGGCGTAAGGAAGCGTTTAAATATTGCTAAGGGCGTAAGAAATAATAACTAAGCGGTAACCCTACGCTATAAATGCCTTATACCTAGATAGTATTATAAACCGGTTACTCTGTTGCCGGGTAAAGTACTTTATAAAGGTAAGAGTTGTATACTACGGACTAAGCGTAAGGAAGCGTTTAAATATTACTAAGGGCGTAGGAAATAGTAACTAAGCGGTAACCCTACGCCGTAAATGCCTTATGCCTAGATAGTATTATAAACCGGTTACTTTGTTACTAGGTAAAGTGCTTTGTAAAGGTAAGAGTTGTATGCTACGGACTAGGCGTAAGGCAGCGTTTAAATATTGCTAAGGGCGTAGGAAGTAATAACTAAGCGGTAACCCTACGCCGTAAATGCCTTGTGCTTAGATAGTATTATAAACCGGTTACTTTGTTGCTAGGTAAAGTACTTTGTAAAGGTAAGAGTTGTATGCTGCGGACTAAGCGTAGAGAGGTGTTTAAATAAGTTAATTTAAGCGTAGAGGGTATAAATTTAATAGTAAGAACATGTAGATTGCTACTTCCTTATACAGTTAAAAGATAAACAAAAACCGTAGTTATAGTATTAAATTAAATATATTTTATTTAAATATAAGGTCTGCTTTTTATTTGCTACTTTGCTTGCTATGCCGTTGTTATACTATTATATAGTTTACGTTTTAATTGCTTAATTGCTTTTCTTCTCGTAGTATCTACTATTAGGGTCTGTTATTGTATTAACGCCTATTTGCTTAGGAGAGGGGGGTTTAACGCATTTAGGCGTAGAGGGTAGTATTACTATATTACTTCGTATTTACGCATTTAGGCGTAACGTTAAGGTTTATTATTGTATTAACGCCTATTTGCTCGGGAGAGGGGGGTTTAACGCATTTAGGCGTAAAGGGCAGTATTACTATATTACTTTGTATTTACGCATCGAGGCGTAACGAAGTATACTAGTGTTAGTATGTGCTATGTTACGCCTAAATGTGTTTTACGCAATTAGGCGTAAAGGGACGCATAGTTATACTATAGGGTGTGTAAAAAAAACTCTATTATAAATACTAAGTTCGAGCTATTGTCGTCATTGTTGTTGTTTTGCGTAAATTGCGCTACTATTTAGGTCTAGTACGTGTTTTAGACGCAACAGTGCGCATAGACATTTTTGTAAGTTTTACTCGTCTAGCGCGGCGTAAAATGTTTTCGTTATTCTTACCTTGTATTCTTTTTTTTTTTAATAAAAACCCTCTTCTAGTC
>JADHKK010000062.1:0-19772 GCA_019925535.1 Leptographium radiaticola | reverse complement strand
ACTAGTACTAGTACCGACTTTTTAAATACTAGTCTAGTACAAGTACTCGAGTACTAGTACTAGTACTAGTACGGGCAAATACTAGTACTCGAGTACTTTTTCCCAACCCTGATCCCTTCTAAAAGTAAATCCCGAATTTCTTGCGTATATTTCGTTAAAGTAATTAACCGTCGAATTCGAGTAAAAAGGTCTAAAGGTTAGTAAAGGTTTAAAGGCTTAAAAGGCCGAAAAAGCTTAAAAAGCTTAAAAAGCGTAAAAGGTGACTTTATACTTACTATTACTAGTATTACTAGAGATATAATTCGATAAAATATCGCTAGCAACTAGATTAATAACGTAGGTAGCGCACTTTATATCGTTATTAAAAGGCGTTTTTAATACGTTTTTATAAAGCTATTTTCTTAGTTTAATTTTAATTAAAATAACTTAACTATAAACTAGCTAGCTATTTTAAACCCTATATTTATAAAGATAAGCTAAATAAAACTTTAATTATATTAAAAATTATAGCTACGTTAATATTAACTATTAAGGAGGAGGGCTATAAAGATACTAATCTTAAAGATATAATTAAAAAGGATAGTATAGTAACTATAGTAAAAGATTCTAAAGACTAGGGCGTATACTATAAAACGTAGAGCTAATTAAAATTTACTTTTACTATAGTAGCCTAAGATACTAAATATATAACTATAATTAGGTTTACTAAGACGAAGGCTACTTTATTTCGTTTTACGTCTTTAATAAGCGTAGACTATATATTAGCGTTAAAGACTTAGCGTATAGTAAAAACGTTTTAAAAGCTTTATTTTACTAGTTTAAGAAGATTAGCTATATTTAAAGCGTTGTTTAGTCCCTTCTTACCCGCTACCCTAACTAGGATAGCGTAAAAGGAATAGTAAAAGGAATAGTATAAGGTATTAAGGTAAAAACTAAACTACTTTACTTTTTTACTATAAGGAATTAAAACGGTTTAATTACGCTGCTTATAATCGCTTTACCCCTTATTACTAAATTAATACTATTAAACTAGTAAAATATAATTAAACCTTAAATAATATTAATATCCTTACTTTATCTTTATATAATTAGCTTAGCTTATAAAGCGTTACTAAATATAACTTTATTATAGTACCTTATATAATAGTAAACACTAACCTAGCTATAAATAAAAGGGTACGCTTTAAAGAAGTAAATATTAGTAATAACGATAAGATCTTTATAAACGTACTATAAACTTATATAAAGCCGGTCTTAACGCTACTAAAAAATCTTAGTAACGTAGTAGTAGAATCTAATTAAACTTTATATACGCTACGCTAAATTCTAAAAGCTATATAGCTAATAAGAGATAATAGGAAAAAGACTATTAAAAAAGCTAAGACTATAGTACTAAAGCTAGTACGCGCTTTACGTATAGATTAAGTTATAAAAGAAGTATTAAATATAAAGATTAAGGTTACTATAGCTAATTTAGTAAAGCTTAGTAAGCTAGTCGCCGCCTACCTTTTAGTATACTTTACTAACGTTACTAGCTTAGTAAAAAGCATAGTTTACGTTAATAAAAATAAGCGAGCTTAAATAAAACCTATTAGTATAAGAGTCTTTTACCTTACTATTAAAGTAATTAAAAAATTTTAAATAATAAATAATAAACTAAATAAAATCTTCGTCCTTAATACTTATAGCTAAGAAGTAAAGATAAATCTAATTAAAAACGCTTAAGAGCTAACCTTTAAATCGCTTACTTAAATAACTAGTATATTAATAAACCTAATATACTTAATTAAATTACTATAAATCTTTATTAATATTAGGCTAATAAGCATAATTAAAACATTTATAAAAGTAATTATAAATAGTAAGTTATAAGTAAATATAATTAGCGTTAACCTAGTATAGTAAGCGTACTTAGCTATTACGCTAATAATAGTAACGTCTTAAGGAGTATATAAATTAATAAAAAAGTTTACTAAGGAAGCGTAAAAACTAGTATAAATCGGAGGATACTCTTTAATAACCTATTTCTTCGTTTTTAAAGAGTAGCGAAGTATAAACTTAATTTTACTTAGTATACCCTTTATTATAAATACAAAGTTTACGCTTATATATAGTAATAACACTACTTTATATAGTAGTATAATCTTTAATAACTAGTAACTAGTCGTTACCTTTAATCTTATTAAAGTAGCTAAACGGTATAAGTCTTTAAATAAGTAAATAGTAATTAATTAATAATAATTACTATTTATTTAAGTCCCTTATTAAGATTAAAAGGTAAGATAAAAAAAGTAACTAGCCCCTTAAGACTCGTTAAAGACTAATTAGACTTTACTAGTACTAGCTATAAAGCTTTACTTTTATTAAAAAAAGATAATAAGGTAATTAAACAAGTTAAGGCTAAATACCTCCTTAACATACTAGCTATCCTCGACCATACTTATAAGAACGAGATTATATAAAAGAAATTAGCTTATAAGGAGGACTAACTTAGATTAAACGTTATTTTAATTAATACGCTTTATAAGCGAAAAGTAAGCAAAGTTTAACCGCTTAATAATTAACCCTTAAACGGATTAACGCCTTTAAGAGACCCTAATTAGAAAAGTAAAGAATAAGTAAAAATTTAAGAAGACCTTTAATAAGAACTACTTAAATTTAAAGTATTTATTATGCTATAATTTAATAAAGAACTTAAAGGTTTTTAGCTTACGTTTAATTAGCTTTTACTAATACTAAAAAAACTCTTATTAAAACTTACTAAGAAAGAGTAAGCATTATTTATATAAATCCTATTTAACTATAAGGTAGCCTTATTATAAGACTTCTTTAAAATAAACAAAGTTAAGGAGGAGGTAGCGCCCTTATAAGTAATTAAAACCGTCCCTTATAGCGCTTAGTAGTTAATAATAGTACTAATTCCTTACGCTTTTTAAGAAAACGTAGTAACGCTTCTATAAATAAGAAAAGACTATAAAGTACTTAAAGATAGCTATGCCTCTTACTATAACTATTAGTTCCTTATTAAAAAGAAGGATAATAGGTTAAAACTTATTAATAACGTAGTTAAATATAATACTTTTATAATCTAAGATACGTTAATCTTACTAGTAGCTAATAAATTTTTAAAAGATATTATAATATATAAACTAATTAGTTTTATTAATCTCTTTCTTAAATATAATTAAATTCTACTTACCTTAAAATCTTATAATATAATAACCTTTAAAACTAGGATTAAACTCTTATAAATATATACGCTTTTATAAGGCGTAACTAATTTAGTTATATAATTTTATTAATTAATTAATTAAATCTTAAATACGCTAATTCTTATAGTTTATTACGATTTTATTAATAACGTAAGCGTAAAAGGGCTAAAAACAAAGTATAATAATAAATACATTAGAAAAAGACTATAAAAATACATTATTAAGTACTTAAGAAACGTTAATAAAGTCTTTATAAACTTTAAACTTACTAAAGTTACTATAGTAGTAGTAAAATTATAATAGTACTAATAATTAATAAAAGTAGTTAAATACTACTATAGTTATAATAAACGTAGCTTTAATTAAGCTAAAATAATTAAAATCCTTAGTTAGCAGCGATATTATAATATTAAGGACGTATATATATTCCTTAGCCTTATTATATTTTTATTAGATTTAAATTAGTTATTTTATAATCTTTATAAAACCTTTATACTAGCTTTTATAAAAAAATTAAAAATTTTAGTAAGAATTTAATTAAATTCGCAGCTTTAAAGCACTTTAAGATACTATTACCTTACTACTAATCTTAATTATAATTAACTATACTATAAAGGGCGTAATTATTTTTTTTACTATAAACGTAAGTTTAAACGAATAAAGAGTAAAACTATCCTAGCTATAAGACGGGAATTAACGCCTTATATAATTTAAAAGTAGTATTTAAATAAAGGTAAAAGCCGCTTATAATACTATAAAAAGGAAGATAAAAGGAATAGTAAACGGCTTACGTAAACTTCGTAGTTATTTATATAGTATTTACTTTATTTTAAAGACTAACGCTTTTATCTTATACTACTAGTTAAATAGCTCCTTTAGTAACGTCTTTAAATCGCTACTCTTATAATATATTACGTAAATCTACTTATTTAACTTTAAAGTATAATATATCCTTAGTATAAAGAACGTTATTATAAACGCTTTATTTTATAAACTAATTATAAATAAAGACTAAGCTAAAAAAGTAAAAAAGGCAACTTTAAAGAATTTATTAATACTTAAATCTCTTATATACTAATTAGCTAAAATAAGGTAGATTTTAATTAGATTTTATTTTTAAAATAAAAAAAAATAGTTAAATTACTTTATTAATATATTAAGATTCTTAGTTTTTAATAAGTAGCTACTTAGTTTAAAAGAGTAAGCCTTTTAGCGGTTTATTATATAAAGCATATACTTTAATTACTATAATTAGTACTTATAGCGGGTTAAAATAAATAAGATACCCTTTTAAGTAGTTAATAACTATAACTTAAAGTAAAAACTAATTAAAGATATATATATCGCTATTAAATATTATAAAAGAGAAGCTACTACTAAAAAACTTAAAATTTATTACTAGTAGAAAAGGCTTAAAGCGTAAGTTAGCGCCTTTTTAAAATTATATTTATTATACTAAAAGTAAACTTTAAAGAGATACGCTAAAATAGCGTAATTATAACGCATACTTATAGCCTTATTTATTAAAATCTACTTTAACGTTTAAAGACTACTACTTATAACTAAAAACTTTAAGTTTTTAATTAAAGTATAATACGCCTTAACTAGCTACGTTAAAGTAGTAGTAATTATAAAAGCTAATTTAAAAAGAATTAAACGCTTTTTATAAAAAAGTATTATTTATTACTATAAAGTCCTACTAATAGCTATAGTTAATAAAGGAAGTAAATTTAAACTTTACTTTATTTAACTATATAAACTAATTAAAATCCTTTACGTTATTACTCTAGCTTATAACGTAAAAGTAAATAGTATTATAAAAGCTAAGCACTTTTTAATTAAAAAAGCCTTAAGCAAACTTATAAAAGGCACTAAAATTAAATAAAGAAGAGTTATTTTAATAGTACTCTTTACTAATTAAACAATAATATAAAGTTTTTATAAGTATTCCCCCTTTTACTTTATTTACGAATATAAGCTAGTAGTACCCTTTAAAGTTAAAATACTAACTTAAAGAGTACTAAACTAGCGTAATAATATAATACTAAAGGAACTTATTAAGAACTATACTTTAAATATTTTTTTATTTTACTTACTTATACGGTATTAGTACTACCTATACTAATACTAAAGTACTAATTCCCTAACCTTGCTTATACGTACTACTTAGTTACTTGTGCTACGCCCTACTTATCTTAATCTCGTAAAAGCTTACTAACTATAAGTTAGTGCTTACTAGCATACTAAACAGCCTTAATTTGTATACAAAACAACTACTTTTTCTTTTTTCTTTAACTTTTTATAACTTTACAAAGGTTACGTTTAAAAATATTTAGCTTAACTTCTTATTTTATATAAGATGTTTTTTTTAAAAAGAAAGAAAAAAAATAAAAAAGTAAGGAAAAATATTGTATTAAATCTTAAATATACTTAAGCCTTTATAAAGTAGTCCTTTATAATATATAGCTAAATAAGTAATTAATAAATACTTTTCTTAAGAATAAAAGGCTGTAGTTAAAGCGTTATTAGTAAGTATAAAAGTGCGATTTTATTTAATTTTATATATAAAAAGAGGCTGTTTAGTATAGTAGTATTAATTCATTAATTTATTCCTTATTTACTACTAAGTATGTTTATATACTACGAAATAGTTATACGCTAGTTACTAGCGATTAAGGTCGATTAATAAGTAAAACCCTTATAAAAAAGAAACTACGGAGGAGGTAAGGGAGGGCGAGCTGTTTAGTATATAGTAGCGAAACTTTCTTTATTATAAGATCCTTAAAAACTACGAAAACGAAGTAGCGCTACGAGCATAAGCTTAAGCGCCGCCTTAAACTACCTCCGACTACCCTAATCCTAACGGCCCTTAACTAGCTACTACACCCTTACTAGCTGCCTCTTAGCACACTAGCCCGCTCTTCGCGGTCTCCTACTTTACTATAAGGGATACGGCTTAACTACCTATCTTACAGCGCTAGTTCGGCAAGCAGTCGCTAAAGGCCACTACTAAGACGCTGCGCTACTAATGCGGCGTAAGTATAGCGCGGGCCTGTAGCGGCGACGCTATAGGCCTACCTTGCCCTAATTACACAACTCGTGCCTTAGCCGTAATATAGCTCTCTTATATATATATATTCCCGTAGCTACTGCGTACTACTCGGCTACTACTCGCTAAGTTAAAGTCTAAATACTACCGCTACTTTTGCTCGTAACCGCCCTTATATTACACATTGTACCTACCCCCTTACATTCTTTAACTTCTACTCTACGAGGAGCGATGTCCGATTACGAGGCGACCGGCTACCGAGCGGGAAACCCGCTATCTAACGACTACGCGCCGCGGCCCCTAACGCCTTTGCGTAGCTATGCGAGTAGTAGTTATACCTTATATATAGGCGACGTTAGTACCCTTAGTATAACCCTTAATTCGTCGGTAAGCCGTTGCTAAGTCCCTTTAAATAACACCTTAGTACCTTAATTGCCTTTGTAATTAAACGAATATACGCGTATTATAAAGATGCTTAGCTAATTAACTAACGTAGTAGTAGCGTAAAGCGTAGGCTTAGCGAGTAATTACTACTAAGACGATAAGCTACCTTAGTATAGCGTTAGTTAACTTAACGCTAACGCTATAGCTACTAAAACTAAAGAGTAGTTAGTAGTTATAACTAACGCTTATAACTTTAAAGGCTGCTATAACGCTTTAGACGATATAAAGATTATTTAAGTAAGCTTTTACCTAACTAATAACTTAGTTATAAACTAGTAAAAGCATTATAACTATTTTTATATAGCTACTTCGCTAATTACTTAACTTATATAAATCTATTTTATAGCGTTTATTTACTAAGAGTACGTTAACCTTAAACTTTAAATGCATTATATTTATAAGGAAAGCTAAAGCTTATAGTAAAGCGCTAACTCGCTAATTATATACTAGCGTAAATAAAACTACCTTTAGTAGAAAATTAGTAATAATATAAGTTAAGTAGGCGAAATAGCGTAGCGCTACTAGTAAAGGCTTAATAAATACTTATAAAAGTAGTACTAAAATAAAACTATTAGTAAGGCCTTTAAAACCGCCCTTAAGATTACTAACGCGTATAAGGAATACTAAACCTAAGGGGCTAAACGGCGGAAGAAGCTTAAGGAACTATAAAAGCGCTTTATAAACAATAGCTAAACAAAGGACTATAACTAAAAGCGATCTTACTAAGATAATTAATATACAAACTAATCTAAGTCCGGCTAATATAAGCGCTACCTAGCTACCTAACCGCTTACTAAGCGTACGCCTACCGCTCCCGCCTTTAACCCCGTAAGGACGGCCCTTAATAACATTAATATAACGTAAAAATGCTAAAACTACGGTAAGTTAGGACACTACGCCTAAGATTGCTTATAGCCTAAGAACTACGCCTATTTTAAAGAGCTAGTCGCCGAAGCCTTAGATTACCTCTAAGTACCTTTTAAGCGAGACGAGGACACGGTGTTAGAAAACTAGCGTAGTTAACGGCGGAGTTTCGCCCGCCGTTAACCCTACTTACGTAAATGTAAGGGGAATCTATCTCTTACTACCGCGCGTTAGTTAAGATTTGCTTACTTAGCGGCTAAAAGGTAAACGTTATAGCGCGTATAGATTCGTACTTAGATGTTAATATAGTTAACCTAGAGGTTGTTTAACGACTTAGTCTAAAGCCGCTAAAGCGTTACTTAAATTTAAATTTAGTTGTTGTTAACGGACGCCCCTTTTAAGCGCTAAGCTTATATAAGCTTATTATAGTAATAACTAAGGATTAAGCCTTACGCTTATTTACCTAAATCTTTATAGCTATCCGCTATATAAGAAGCGACTACGGGTTAATTATCCTTAGCTATAAGGGCTTAGGTTACTTAAGAGTTGTCTTAAACCCTACTTAGCGCAACTAGTTATTTACTACTTACTTAGTAGAGACTCCTACTATAATAGCTAAGCGCCTCTTACGCGGCGAACGCTCGTTTACCGTCGCTCTCGCTAACTTAGAACTAGGCTTACATAAGCTACGGATCCTAATAGTAGATAATAATCTTAAGGATTTAGCCGCTAACAAAGACCTACCTCCGGCTCTTTAAGCGTTTATAAACGTATTTAACGTAGAGTAAGCGTAAGCCCTTCCCCTTTTACTTAATGTAAAATACGTAATTAAGCTAAAGCTAGGGGCAAAGGTCTTATATAAGCCCTTATACCCTTTATTGCTTATTTAAGAAGAAGAGCTTTGCTAGTTTATCTATAACTCCTTAGCAAACGGCTAAATAGCTTATAGTAAAAGTACTATAAGGGCGCTAGTTATCTTTATCCTTAAAAAGGATAAGACCCTTTATTTATACGTCGATTACTAAGCGCTAAATAAAGTAACTACGAAGGACTACTACCCCTTTCCCTTAATAAGTAAGGTACTAAACCGCTTAAACAGCGCTACGGTCTTTTTAAAAGTAGACATTAAGGAGGCTTACTACTAGATTTAGGTTAAGCCCGCTAACTAGTAAAAGACCGCTTTTTAAACTAAGTACAGCTTATATAAGTTTTAGGTTATGCCTTTTAAGTTAACTAACGCGCCTACTACGTTCTAAGCGTATATTTACTAAGCCTTAAGCGGACTTATAAGCACTATTTATAAGGTATACCTCGATAATATCCTTATCTACTCTTAGACACGGGAGGAGCATAAGAAGCATCTTCGCTTAGTGTTTAAACGGCTACGCGTAGCAAAGCTTTACGCTAAGGCCTTAAAGTATAAGTTCTTTTAAGAGAAGGTTAAATTCCTTAGCTTCGTAATTAGTCCGTAAGGGCTAGCTATAAACCCTACTAAGTTATAGGCGATAGCTAACTAGTTAGCGCTAAAGAACGTAAAAGACGTTTAATCCTTTTTAGGATTCGCGAACTTTTACCGCCGTTTTATTTTATACTACTCTTATATTGTGCGCCCTTTAACGGAGCTAACTAAGTTAGGCCCGTAGCTAATTAGTAAGCGATTACTAGGCTATAACGCCGCGTTTAACTTTGCTAAGAATCCCGCCGCTATTACGGCCTTTTAAACGTTAAAGGACGCGTTTACGTCGGCTACTATCCTCCGTTACTACAACCTCCGCCGGCTAACGTAAGTAAAAACTAACGCCTTAAGCTATGCTATTTTAAGGATTATCTTTTAATTAGTTAATAGCTAATAAAGGCTTATTGCCTACTACTTACGAAAGCTATTAAATTACGAAATACGTTAGAGAGTCGGCTAGTAGGAGTTACTAGCTATTATCGAAAGCTTAGAATATTAGCAGCACTACCTTAAAGGCTTACTTAATAAGTTCGTAGTACTTACCGACTACTAAGCCCTTAAGGGGGTTATCTAAGCCTTAGCTAAGGACCTCTAAAACCGCATTACGTAATAGGTTTTCTAACTGTCTGCCTACGACTTTAAGATTAAACACTAGTTAGGGGCTACTAATCCTACGGATAGGCTGTCTCGACGGGCGGACTATATAAAGGGCGACATTGTTTACAACGACGTACTACCCTTACTACTATACAAGCTATAAATATTTAAGTACTTGCTAAACAGCTAGCCGGTACCCTCTTTATTACTTTTAGTTTAAGAAGTCCGCCTTACTACGAGCGACGATAAGCCTTTATAGCTTTAGCTAAACCCTTAGCTATATAACGTTATTAAAAATACTTAGCTAAGGGACTATACCTTCGACAACCTCTTTACAAAGGCTTAGAAGAGTTGTAGGTAGTAAGCGTATTATACCTAAGAAGACGAGGCCTTATTTTATAAGGATCGCCTCGTCGTCTCTACGGTTAACGCTTTACAAACCCGCTTAATTAGTTTATACTACGACGCCCTTATAGCTAGCTATATAGGTATTTATAAGACTATAAAACTTTTAACTAGGAAGTACTACTAGCTAAATCTTACGGGCGACGTTAAGCTATTCCTAGCTAACTACTTTTTATATATAAGTAATAAGGTCCCTTAGTATAAGCCTTATAGTTACTTATAGTCTTTACCCTTACCGTTATATCCCTTTTAGTATATTAGTATAAACTTTATAATAAGACTAAGAGACAGCATTAGGCTAAATAACCTTATATACAACGCTATCCTTATAGTAGTCGACCGCTATACAAAGTATAGTATGTTTATCCCTACTAAGAAGACGGTTACTACCGCAAAGGCGGCGTAACTACTTTATAACTAGGTAAAGACTAAATTTAAACTCCCTAGCGTAATTATAAGTAATTACGACTCCCTCTTTACTAGTGCCTTTTAGTAGGAGCTAATATAGCTCTGCGGCGTATAACTTATAATGTTAACCGCCTACTACCCTTAAATAAATAGCGAAACTAAGGTCCTTAACTAAACGTTAAAAAGGTATCTATAAACGTTTTATAGGTAAAAGCAAAACTAATAAACTTAAGTCTTAAATACCGCAGAGTTCGCCTATAATAACGCCTATTATAATACTACGAGTACATCCTCGTTTTACGCGTTGTATACGTACTACCTTTGTATAGCGAATAACTTCCTGTTTAACGACGTAAAGGTAAAAGGCGTATATAAGCGAGCTAGTCGCCTACTAAGCGTAAAGAAGCGCTTAAAGACTTTATAGGAACGAGCTATTTAGAGTTAGTAGGAAGGGTATAATAAGCGTTACCTCCTTAAGGACTTCGCGAAAGGCGAGTTTGTTAAGCTATTAACGAAGCACCTTAACTTAGCCGGCGTTTAAAAGCTAAACTCTACGTTTATTTAAGTTTATATCCTTAAGAAACTCGGCCTAGTTACTTATTACGTCGCCTTACCGTCGTAGTACGCTTAAAAGTATAACGTCTTTTACGTATTAAAACTAAAACCCTAAACCTTAATAGTTTAAAAAGGTAAAGAGCTACCTTACCTTAAGCTAGTTAATAACTAAGAGGAATACAAGGTTAAGGACATAGTAGCGTACTTTAGTAAGGGGTCGGCGACCTGCTTCTTAGTAAAATAAAAGGGGTAGCTAGTAGAGTATAATACGTAGGAACTAAAGGAGTATTTAGTATACGCCTTACGCCGCTTATAGGCTTATAAGAAGGGTATAGCGAAGAAGTACTATAAATAAGATAACTACTAAGCAACTATCCGCTAAAAAGCTAAGATAGGTTACTATAGTTAGCTAAAATAAAATTTATTTATAAATGCTATTTACTACTTAAACGCGTTTAACGGTTAGCTATTAACCGTCGACCCTTTTATAAGGTTTTAACTACGTTCCCTCGATTTATCTCCTTATTATGTTGCTTACTAGCGCTTGCCTACCTCCTACTTACTAAGTAGCCTTCTTTGCCTTAATCGATATAATCGTCGCCTCGACCTCTTCGTCCTCCTTATTTACCTCGTCCTCGCCCTTTGCCTTAGGCATAGCTGTCTCTACTAAGGGAGCTTAGCTAAGTACGCGTACTACTACGGCTTAGCTTAAGCCCGCTAAGGCTTTACGCGCTTACTTAGGCTCCGCGGTCCTCGCTATAGGCATATACGCCGATCGCTTACTAGGCGCCGCTAGCGGTAGGTAGGCTAAAAACCTAACCTCTTACGCCTTTTACGTAAGCGCCTTCTTATTCGCCGTAGTACCTACTACCTACTTAGCGAGCTAATTTTGTGCTATAAAATAAAGGTACCCTTTATAGCTATTAACGGCCGCCGCGGCTTTATTAGCGCTACTTAGCACGATTTAGGCATGTTTTACCTAGGTAATTAGTAACTACGTAGTAGCTAAACACTAATAGTACGTACTATTGTTTAAAGGCTAAGGTTTAAACAAGTTTACCCCGCTAACGCCTTTACGGTTGTTAAGCGAGTAGACGGGAGGAGCGACCGGAGTTCGTTAGCGGCTACGTCGTCGCTAAAGCTAAAGAGGCCCGTCCTACGCGTAGCGAGTAGTAGTAGGCACCGGTTTTAGACAATTAGCGTCGCTAGCTCGCGGCCGCTAGCCGACTAGTTAACGGGCATCTTCGCCTAGTACGTATCTTCGTTAATTGCCTTTTATAAATTAATACTCGCCTTTAATAGGGCGACTACTCGCCGAGTAATTTACTTAGCTTAGGAGGCGTTAGTAATAACGAGGTCGCTCTTACCGTACTCCTTTAGTTGCTTAGCGGTTTTAGCGCAAAAGGTTTAAATAGCCTAAGCTAGGCTAATTATATTTACTAAAACCTTCCTACTAATTAGCTAGTTAGTAGTCGTAACCTAATCGTGCTAAGAATACGTATTAGTACATAGCGCTAGCTATTAGTTGCGTAAGTTAAACACTTATACAGATTTTTTATAAGCGCTTAGTAAGGGTGCTTATTTACTAGATTAAGGTAGGCGTACGTAACGTATTAAAGGTAAGGCGCCTAACAATTAGTTAGCTATTACAAAGCCCTTACCTACCCTAAAGGGAACGTACCCTACTACTATTAGGCGGTAAGGCTTAGACTAGCGAGCTATCGTTGTTTAGCGTACTAAGGTAGGCCCTTAGTACTAAAGCGCGTGTTTTAGCGATGTTAAACATTATCTAACCCGTTAGTCTCCGAGCCGTCGCTTAGGTTTGCTTAGCCGTCGCTTACTAGTTGCTTAAGCCTTAAAATAGTTAACTTACCTTAAAAAAAGATTTTTAAAGGTAATAAAGGCAAGGTTTTTAAATACTATAAGACTAAACCGCTTAATACGTTTAATATAATAGCGCTAAATTCGTCTTACCTTATTAGACGACCTTAAGCTAGCTTTTAAAGACTCTTTAACGCTTATTTAAGCTATAGTTAAAAGGAGTTTAATCTCTTTTAATATATATTTTAAAGAAATTAAAAACAGAAAGGATGTACTAATCTAACTATAAGGCGAGCGGTAGCTAATAAGTAACTACTTAGCCCGTACTAGTACTATTATATAAGCTTAGTACTATTAAAGAAACAACTAACGCTTAGTAAGACGTCGTAAGTAAAGGGTTAGCTAACCGCTTTATAAAAGCCTCTTATTTATATAAGGAAGTAAAACGACGTTTATAAACAAACATAAATAAAAAGGATTAGCCTCCTCTTATTAAACATTAGTAGTAAACTAAGTACTCCTTAATAATACGTATATAAGGCCGCCTTTAAAAGCAGGCTACGTACTATATATAGTATTACTCGCACTAACAACAAAGAGTCGTATACGCTTTTACGTAAACTAAATATAGTCGGGCTAAGGCGTAACCGCCCGCCGACCGCCTATAACCTAGTTAACGCGACGACTCTTTTTCCTAAATACACAGCATAGGTTTTTTAATAAGCGCGCGTAGCTAAACGCGCTATACGCCCTACCCGCGATAAGGACATTACGCTTAAAAGGGGGGGGATAGTATAAGGGATACGGCTTAACTACTTATCTTATAGCGCTAGTTCGGTAAGTAGTCGCTAAAGGCTACTGCTAAGACGCTACGCTACTAATGTAGCGTAAGTATAGCGCGGGCCTGTGGCGGCGACGCTATAGGCCTACCTTGCCCTAATTACACAACTCGTGCCCTAGCCGTAATACGGCTCTCTTGTATATATATATTCCCGTAGCTACCGCGTACTGCTCGGCTACTACTCGCTAAGTTAAAGTTTAAATACTACCGCTACTTCTACTCGTAACCGCCCTCGTATTACACATCGCACCTACCCCCTTACACTTGCAAGTCTTTTACGAGACTAGCTACCGCACCCTCTCCTCTTCTCTTCGCGGCCCTTAACTACTATACCCTTACCGGCTGCCTTAGTACACCGGCCCTCTCCTTCGTACTAACTACGCTGCTATATACTAGACAGCTTGCCCTTCCCTACCTCCTCCGTAGTTTCTTCCTTATAAGGGTTTTACCTATTATCGACCCTAATCGCTAGTAACTAGCGTATAGCTATTTCGTAGTATATAAACATACTTAGTAGTAAATAAGGAATAAATTAATTAATAAATTAATTAACCCTAATCCTAACTATTAACCGTACTACGCTTAACCCTACCTCTCCTAACCCTACTAACCCTAAAAAAACTTTCTTTATTATAAGATCCTCGAAAACTACGAAAATAAAGCAACGCCGCGAGCATAAGCTTAAGCGCCGCCTTAAACTACCTCCGACTACCCTAATCCTACCTATTAACCGCACTACGCCTAACCCTACCTCCCTTAACCCTGCTAACCCCGAACCTCCCTTAGCGCCGCGTAAACGCGCCCGTCCCCCCTTAGTTACTAAGGACGGCGACAGCGATAACGAGCTTGCTGCCGGCTAACCTAACTTACTTACTACTACCGACTAGTATAATGCCCTTTACGACGTTATCGTCGTCGCTAACGGCGACGACGACGACGACGCTACCCTCCTTAACCTCCTTAAGGTAATGCCTTTGCCGTCCTTTTTTTATAAGACGCTTATTACCTTAGACCTTTTAGCTAACTTATTTATTTTATAAGCTTATAAAGAGGCTGCTTTTACTATCTTTTATACTATTACTAATAAGTACGTTATAAAAAAGCTTAATAGCCTTTTTTAAAGCCTTTTTTAAAGCTACTTTATTATAACTCTTTAGCCTTTAGCGCTTACTTATACTACTATAGTATAAATAACGTTAAACGCGCTTAAAAAGCCCCTTTTTATAAAGAATAATAATAATAATAGCGAGATTATAAATAATAATACTATTTTACCTCTTTACCCTACTAAGGGTAAGCTACGCTTTATTAGCTAATTAAAAATTATCTTTTATATTAGCTAAGTAACTAAAAGGCTAAGTAACGTAGTAATTATTACTATAGCTAATAAGGTAGCTAATACTATTAAATAAGCTAAGGCTAAGGTACTACGCTCTCTCCTTAGTAAAAACGTAAGCGTCGTCTTTAAGCTTAGCGTAACGTAATAGTTTATACGTAACGCTTTTTAAACTATAAAACTAAAACTTTAGCTTATTATTATAAAACTTAAAGTAGTAATTTACTAAGTTTTAGCCTTTACCCTTTTTACCTTAAATTTACTTAACTATATTTAATATAACGTAGCTATCCTTAATATTTACTTTATAGCGTTATATAGCGTAGCTATAAGCAGCCTTTACTTAATAATTACTAACTAAGTAGCGTATAACGACCTTTAGGCTAGCTATATTATTATTAACTTTATAAAATACGTAATTATCCTCTTTAAAGAGCGGCTTAGCCTTACCCTTTATAATAAGTACTAAGTTTAAGGCTATATAGCTACTACTTACTACTACTTACGCTACTACGCGTAATATAGTAAAGACTATAATACTACTAAATATACTATAAAAGCCGCTAATAAGCGCTACTTAAACTATACTAAGGCTTACTACGTAGCCTTTTATAGCTATAAATTCTTTTTTTAAGCTTTATAAAACCTTTTTAAAAATACCCTTATTACTAAGTAAGCTTTTATAAAAGTAAAGTAAGCATAGCCTTTTACTACTATATTTACGTTTTTTATAAAAAATAGCGCTATTACTTTTTTTATAACTACTATTACTACTTTACCTACTAATAGCGCTAATAGCTTATTAGCCTTTTTTAGCTTATTTTTACCTACTACTACTAACGCTACTTAGCTAAACTTTATATTACTATATATATAATATTATAAAATATTAACTATACTCTTTTTATAGCTAAGGAGGCTTTAGCTATAATAAAAGAAGATAATATTAACGTCTTCTTTATTTAAGAACTATAAACCTCTTTAACTAATAATATCCTTAAATTAAAACGCTATATACGCGTTTAGCTTAGCGCTAAACGCTTTATAGCTTATATCTTTTAACGTATTTTAAATAGTACTTAGCGCTTAAAAAGCTAACTAAACGTAGTTTATATTATATTTATAAGTAGCTAAGACCTTTACGTTTTTAGTATTTATAACCTACCTTAAGTAACCGCCTTTACCTCCCTCTTCTCGTCCCTTCCTTCTTTACTTATAAACGTAAACTACGTCTTTATAAGCAACTTTAACTTATAATACTTTACGTAAAATATATATAAACGTACCTCCCTTAACGTCGACGCCTTTATTAACGTTACGTTAAGCTAAAGCTTCGCCCTCTTTACCCCGCTATTTATCTTAACGTAGTACTTATACTATACTAAGGATAACCTTAAACGTAAGCTTCTCCGCTTATTTATAATTAACCTTACGTAGATAACTTAAGCTATAAGCGTAAAATACTTTTACGTTTATAGTAGCGGGTTAAACTACTATTTATAAGGCTACTATATCCTTTACGCTCGCCTCTTTACTACTTATTAAGGATTTAGCTAAGGGAAAATAAACGTAAAGGGCGTAGCCTCCCTTATAAAGCGCGTCCTTCTTTTAATCCCTTTCTCTCTTACTATAATAGCTAAAATTAATTACTAAGTAGTAAACCTTATTTAATATTATAGGTATACTTAGTAAGACTAAGTAAATTAAGTAAAGGAAGAGGTATCTTAGTATTAGGAGGAGAAGGGAGTAGGATTTAATAGCTAACTCTTACCTTCCCTACCTCCGAGGGGGTGCGGGAGGCGGTATATATTAAGGGCGTAGAAGGTGCGTAAGCTTACCGTAAGAGGGGCGCAGCCCTCCCGCTATTAGCCCGTATACCTAGCTTATGCGCTCCGTTAGTCTAAGCTAGGTAGTTTGTGTAAGGTTACGTAACTAGTTACGTAACCTTATTCTATAATTTTATATATACGCCCTAGTACTTACGCTAGCGACCTATTACGCGTATTTAGCGTACTCCTTACGCGCGCTTTGCGCGCCGTTATACTAATCCTCTTTTTAAAGGGTAAGCGTTATAATTACTCCCTTTTTACGCTTAGTACCCTTAGGCTAAACTTTGTTATTATTAAGCTATATTTAGTAATACGGCTATAGCCCTCTTTATTAGCCTTTAAAGCGCTATTAAACGGCCTTTAGTTAAAGGTAAGTATAAACTAAGCCTACTTATAAGCTATAGTTATAACTATAAAGTAAACTTTTTATAATTATAGTTATAATTAATAGTTATACCTTTCTTTAATAATAATAACTTTAGTAGCTTTACTATAGTAAAGTTTACCGTTATTAACGCTTATTGCTTTACCGCTATTATAGCTACTACGTTAACGCTATTTACGCCCTCTCCTTTAGCCCTTAAGGCTAAAAGCGTTATAGCTTAGTCGCTTAATAAGATAGTAGTTTTACCGCCTACTACAGCGGCTATAGCAACGTCTATAGTAGCGCTTATAGCGCCCGTTACAACCTTTAGTCGCCGCCCTTTACCCTTTTATTATAAAGAGTTTAGGTCTTCGGCGTCTCTTACGCTAGTTACGCCCCTTACGCGCCTTACGCGACGGTCTTACGCGCGCTACGCCGCTATTACAGCAGCGCCTACGCCGTCCCGTTGCTTAGCCTACGTTAGGGCCTACGTAGCAGCGGCGAGCGCTACGGCTAGTAGCGCGTCGACGCCTACGCTTAAAATAACGCTTACGCTAGTAGTAGCGCCCGTAGTAACGCCTACGGTAGCGCTTACGCTTGTTATAGCGGCTTTTATAGTAGTTATTCCGCTTATTATAGAGCTTATAGTAGTAATCTCGCTTATAACGGCGATTCCGCTTATTAACGACAATAACGACGACGAGGACGACGCCTTAGTCGCTTTACTAGCGTTATTTATAGCGGCCTCCTTAAGGGATAGCTATCCTACCTTTAAGGCTAATACTTACGCTAAGTACTTAGCCTAATTTTTATAAGACCTTTTATAAGAGCTTTTAGCCGACGTAGCTTAAATTTATACGCGTAGCATTATAAAGACGTCGTCTTACAACGTTTATAAAAGGGCTTAGCACATTTATAAGATAGTAGGTAATAATCCCTTAACCGTAATAGCAGCGATATTAACGCTAACGTAAGTATACCTACTAATAACGGGTAACCTAGCCGACTTTGTTAATACTTTAAGGGTTTTAACGTAGGACCTAGGCCGGTTCCTACTAGCTATACGCGCGTCCTTTACGCGCGCTATAAGCTACTTTATAGTAACCTTTTTATAAGTTAAAAAAAAGGTGTACTAAGCGGAGGCAGAGGCGCTAAAGTAGCTAAAGGTTTAGCAGGCTTTATTAGCTTAGTAATACCTATTATTAGTATAGGCGACGTATTAGCCGTCGTTATACTACGAGATCGTAGTTTAGTAGTAGACGTAGTTACTATAGCTATTACTTAGCGATTGTAGCTACGCTATAATTACGGCGGCCTAGGTAGCCTTTTTAGATTTAGTAGCGTAAGGGCTTATAATAGCTAAGGAGGCCTTATTAATAAAAGAGGCGACGGCGCTACTTTACGCTTACCTTAGCTAGTTATTTTACGTAGCTAGCCTCTTTTCTTTTAAGGCGGCTAAAGAGAGTCCTTATTTACGTACTTTGCGCGCTTACTACTCTTATACTACGTAATAACTACGTAAGCGTTTTATATATCCTTCTTTACTACTTATTAATTATATTTTATTAGCTAGCCTTCTTAGCGCACTAAATACTTTGTTTAGCTATCTTTACGCCTTTTGCTTTATATTACCTTAATTTCTTATTCCTTATTAAGGTTTTTTAAAGCTAGTATTGTTATTTACGCGCGTTTTACGCCCTTTTTACTTTACTATAGCTTTAGTAGGGTAATAAAAAAGACGTTATATATATAGCTATACTAGTTAAGTAATACTAATTAATACGCTTAACTACTTATAGTCTTTAAAACCTTAAAGGGTTTTATACGCCTTAGCGTAAGCTTCTTATTCTTTAAATAAAGATTCTTTATAAAGAGGCTTACTAAGTCGCTAACTATAAAGGTTATTAATTAGTAATTATTATTATAGTAGCGCTTTTAACGCTTTACTACCTTTTCTTAGTTAATAGCTAATTTAGCTTTTACTACTTATAGCTTTTTTAAGCGGTTTTATACTACTAAGACTATATTATACTAAAGGGCGCTACTATTATAAACGTCTTACTCCCCTTTTATAGTCGCTTTAACCTTAGAGCGAACTCTTAAGTTTAGCGTTTAGCTATATAAGGCTTTAAAAGGGCTTAGCTTTGTTATTATATTTAGCGTATTATTATAAGTAAATTAAACTATTAATAAAAGGGCTAGCTAATTACTTTACTCCTTTATTATAAAGTAGCGAAAGTACTACTTTAGGGTTTAATTAGCCCTTTTTATTTAACTATTTATTTAAAAGTAAAAGACGGTTAATAGCTGCCTTTAAATCCTCTTTTAGTAGTAATATTTAGCTTAGAATTCGCTAATAAATATACTCTTTTAGTTAAAGACTACGCTTTTTAGTATAACGCTATAAACTAGCTTTACGTATTAGTAAATAACGTAAATAAGGTTTTAAGCTATTATAGTTATTATTACTCAGGGTTGGCATAAAATACTACTACTACTACTACTACTACTAGTACTAGTACTAGTACTGTAGTACTAGTACGGAGATTTGTAGTACTACTGTAGTAGTAGTAGTAGTACTAGTATAGGTA
>JADHKK010000061.1:0-20786 GCA_019925535.1 Leptographium radiaticola | reverse complement strand
AGTTTATATAAGCCTCCTTTTTTTTAGCCTACTTTTTTTAAAGTTTTTACTTAGCTAAGTTTATACTTTAAGGACGGCGATGCTTACCTTAACGCCTAAGTGCGTCGGCTTGTTAACTACTAGTCTACGTAAGCCCGCTTTTTTTAGCCCGCTTTTTTTTAGCCTACTTATTTTTTAGCCTACTTATTTTTTAGCTTGCTTTTTTTTAGCCTGCTTATTTTTTAGCCTGCTTTTTTTTAGCCTGCTTTTTTTTAGCCTACTTATTTCTTAAGCATATATAAACCTTTTCCTCTACACTTCCTCCTACTCTCTCTCCTACCTTTATAACCTACCAACCTACATCTACTCGCCCCTCCGTCCTCTTTAGTCTTTACAATAGCTACGCTTAGCCGTCGCAGCATGCGTAATAGTAGACGCGACCTAGACCCTAACTTAAACTTAGACGACGTTCTCGGTTGCGGCTACTACTAGCATAGCGATATCGACATCTCTAAATAGCACGACTAGGTCTTAGACGCCGCGTATACCCACCTTACTAACGCGCCCTACTCTACCGAATACTAACAGCGCTCCCCCTTAACGATAGGCGTCCGTCTCTTACTTATAGACATTTTGCCTACGTACGGACTAGAGGTAGAGGAGGACGGAATTACCCTCTACGGGTTAGGCTAAGTGTTATGCGTGCTAGAGTTAGCCGCCTACGTTTATAGCTATCCTAAGGTCCCGATGTTTACGCATACTAGCCTAACTGTTTACGGCGCGCCTAAACTAATCTACCCGAATTACGGGCGCTACTACATTCTCTAAGATAGCCTATTAACCCGCAACGTACGCGCCGTCCTCGCCCTTTCCTTAGCCCCTTGCTAATAACGCTAACGTGCTAATAGTTTTTAACCTACACAACCTATTATTTAGAGAGCTTGTACAACGCCTCTTACGACTTAGAGTATCTAATCTTTTACGCCGTTAGCCCGGGCATGCGCTACTCCCGCCTCCTCCGCTAGCAGTATGCTAAGTTCTTCTTACGATTTATCTACGCTAAGAGTATCCTAAACCGTGCCTTAAAGGCGAACTATAATAATTACACAGCGGCTATAAAGGATTTTAAGGTATGTTTCTCGCCTACCCTGCCTACTACTAGCGTCCTAACTACTAACTTGCCGGCCTAAACTAAGATAGCGGCTTCCGCTTTTTAGTATAAGGCCGATGTGCGGCGTATTATGCTTTGCGCTACTAGTAGGGAGGGTTCTTAGTAGGGGCCTAGACTACACCTTTATATAACCTTAAACTAGCGCTTAGAATAGTAGTAGTAGTAGATAGACGGCCGCTTACCGAAATAAAATAATACCCCTTATATAGTAGCTATATTTATAACTATTAGTTACTAAGGCTTATTTACCTTTTACTCTTACGTACTTACTAGGTATATATACTTACTAGGTATATATGCTTATTTAAACGTCTTTATATAATAAGTAATAACCTTACTTTTAGCTCTTTTCCTAAGCTATAATAGTAGTAGTGCTTCTCCTAAGGCATTAAGGCGTAAAACTCCCTCTTATATAGTTTCCTTTCTAATACTACGTAAGCACCTTAGCTCCTCTTAGTACCTCTTTACGCTAAGTGCAACGCACTCCCCTCCTCCTTATATAAACTACGGCTAAGGCTTTAAGCTTTGTATATTACGTTAAGGTAGTTAGGACTAGTATTAATTGCTATACGGGGTAGTATATACTATTTAAGACAGACAAGGGAAGTGTAAGGGTAGTGCAAGGGGCCTTTCGGGGCTAGGTCGGCGAATCGATGCTAAGAATGTAGTAGATCTTGTTATACTAGCTAATCTTGTCTAGCGTAAATAGTAACACCTTTAGTACGGACGCTTTCTATAGGTCGATTATCGTCTCTGCGATTAGGTTGTATATTAACCCGTATTCTAGGACGTTTAGATTAGTGTAGTAGACTTAGAGGCAAATAACTAGCCGGGAGATTAGACTATTGTTTACCTTCTTAGTTATAAAAGATAGTGTGCCGTAGGTTATGTCGAGGCTAAAGAAGCAAGGCATTAGCTAGTAGAATTAGTAGAAGAGGATCGTAGCAAATCGGCTTTGCAACACATAGTCCGAGTATAACACGGTGTTTAGCGCCTCCTCCGCCTACCTAGCTATAATATAAAACGCGTACGACCTTATGCTGTTGCGCTTTACCTTGTGCTCGTTAGTAGTAAACGCCTAGGTATAGTACTCTTATAGGGACCGGAAGGAGAACTTGTTGCTAAGCGGCGGCTGCGACGGGCGGCCGTCGTACTTTAGCAATTCTACGCTAATGTTCTTTAGCGTAAAGACGAAATCGTCGATGTTCGGCATATAGCGGCCGCACATAGCCCTATATGCCTTTGCCTTATAGGAGCGTAGTATTAAGGCTGCTATTAAGTCTATTGCGCGGTCGCCGTACTTCTTGCTTTAGATGCTATCGCCGGTTGCGAGCTATAGTACCTAGCTAAAGAGGTTAATCGAGGACATAACCGCCGCTACCGCTACTAGGCGCGCTTACGCTATGCCTTGCAAGACGTAAATCTAGGACACAAGCGCAGAGCGGACAGCTAGCTAGTTTTAGTTAATAGCGTTAATAGCGAAGTATTTAAATCCCTAAACGGCCTGCGTCTCCGCTATGCCTAGCCTAGCCATCTTATCGCCGACCGCCTTAGGTAGCGCCTTAATCGAGAGGGAGGTCTAGCCTAGGTAGTAGGAGATAAAGTTGCGTAGCGCTGTAACCACGAGCGTGTAAAGCAACGCCGTGCCTAGTAAGGCTACGCTAGCCCGCCTATCTGTAACAGAGTAGTAGTCTATAAGACGCATATACTAGTTAATGTTATTCCTAATAAATAGGTTTATTATCTTAGCCTTAACTACGTTAAAGCTCTAGCGGCTAACGCGCCCTTAAAGCGTTGCCCTAGTAAGCATATCGGCCGCCTACGACGCCTCCGCCCTCTACACAGCCTTAAATAGCTTTATAAATATTTGCATCTCCGTCCGCTATAAGAATCCCCGCTCCTTTACTAAGCTAGCGGACATGCGCGCCGCTAAAAGGAGGAGCGACTTTTGCGCGGAGGTCCGGTCGGCGCTTGCGTTAGTTGCGTAGGCTGCGCGCGTTACGGCCTCTTACACATCGTCGCCGTGTCTAAGATTAGGAATGTGCTTATAGGTAAAGGGCTATAGGCCTACCGCGTTAAAGAGGCTCTTCCCTACCGTATAAGACTATACGTAGGCTAGGCCTTGTTAGCGCATTATGCTAGTCTTTGTTAGCTAGCACGTAGTCGACACTGCGTCGCGAAGCTAGTAGATAAGGTACTTAATAATAGGCGCCCGTACAACGTATTACGGCTTCTACCGTCCTATCTCGCTTATAGTAACCTCCTCGTCGCTGTTGCTGTTGCTGTCGCCGTCGTCGCCGTTATGCTACTTTACTAGCTTAATACCAAGCTACGCGCCGAGTAGCGCCTCCTTTACCTAGCCGCTTAGGAACTAGATTGTGTTGTGTTAGTAGTAGCGCTACGCTATCGCTGTATAGCCTACCTACTTTAGTATAAACTCGGTCGCTACGTTAATGTACTAAATGTGCGTAGTTTTCCCTATTCCGCGCATTTACGCTAGGTTTATCGTAGCCTAGTCTTAGTTGTCGGAGAAGGGCCTAACCCCCGGCCTACTAGCCTAAAAGGAGTTAAGTGCGGTACTAATCGAGCTACTCTCCGGCCGCTGCTTATTAACTAGCTTAACGTTCTTTGTGTTGTAAAAGAAGATAGGGTTTAGTAGGTCTTATAGCCCGTCGTTAGCTTTAAATCTTAGGCTATATAGTTTGTGCTTGTCGCTATCGCTGCTGTTATCGGCGTACTAGGCCTAAGACCGGTCTAGTTTTGCTTGCTAGAAGACTTGTCCTATTACACTCTACAGCGTCTAGCACTACTCCTCGTTAAGGTCTACGTTTAATAACGCGCTCCTTACCTCCGTCTAGCCTCTCTTAGCGCCGGTCTTAGCAAGCGATAAGACGAGCTTAAACGAGTTAGGGAGGTGCTAGTATACTATAAGGCCTATCTCTTTAAAAGCGACCTATAGTACTTTGTTAAAAAAATCTACGTAGTGCTCGTTCTTTAAGTAAAACGTCTTTGTGCGGGTAGGGTGGTAGAGGCTAGGGAAATGCATATATATCGGCGAGTCCCCTTACCGTTTAAGGAGTATATGCGGGATCTTATAAATAGGCACTATGCACCGCTTACCTTATACTATAATTTGTACTAAGATATGTACTAACTTTGTAAGTAGCATCGTAGGTTACGGCGATAAGCAAAGCTTAAGAGGCCCGCGGATGTTGTTTAGGTCGCTAGTTATAGCGAGGTAGCTGTTTATATTATGCACCGCCCTTCCTATCGCTTGCATTAGCTAGTCCTCTCTATAGAGGCACACCTTACTACTAGGGCGATTGTCGCCGCAGAACTATACTTTAAGTCTGCCTGCGCTTAGTAGTTTGTGCCGACTTAGCTTGCTAAAGACAACGTTTAGCAACGGCCGGATTAGCGCGTTTAGCCCTAGTTTGTCCTGCTATTTAGGGTAGTCGACCTTGTACGTCCTGCCTCTTATCGTCGTAAGGCGGTACGTGCTTTATAGCCTAAGGTATTGCGTACACACCGTATTATACAGCCGCTCGTTGTGTCTGTGTTGTTAGTCGCTACAAGTTACCGGTCCGGTGTATAGCACGTACATAATCCGTTAAGTAAGGCGGTCTTACTCCGTTATTAACTCGTCTTTAAGCTAGGGAATTAGGTAACTTTGCTTAAACGACACCGACTGTGTTATAAACGCGTTATAGACCCCTTCCCTACTACCTATTATAAACGTGTAGTTCGTCTAGTTACTTCGCACGCTTCCCCCTTAGCTTTTTAGAGTAGACTCCTTTACGGGGCTGTCTAGTTCGCCGTATAGCCTGTCTATGCTTATGCTGTTGCTATAAGGGGAGGAGGGGATGCTTATAGTAGGCGCCCTTTTGTATAGCGGGGATAAGCCTACCTCCTCCCTTTAAACCTAGGAAGACGCTCTCGACTCGCTAATCGTCTATAAGCGCAGCCGTTGTCTTAGTATATGCGGGACTTAGTACTATTGCTAGTCGCTGCGGCTTTGCTCCTCTCCTTAGCTAACTGCTTAGCGTATCCGTCTCCTTTAAATGCTTTGCTCTAAGCTCCCGTTAGCGCTAGGGCTATACGTAGGCACTTCTGCGTCTACCCTTATGCTGCGCTCGCTTTCGCTACGTAGCTGCTCTTAGATTATGTTGTCGTAGTCCTCCTCCGTATGTTCTTCCTTCGTTATGTCGGCGTTATATGTTAACGCTTAGCTAAGTTGCTATGCCTCGTCCTATTACCTTGCTATTAGTGCTTACTCTTCTTATTTATAATTGTAGCTAACTTATATAGCTAAACAACGCCGCCGTTAATTACTCTCGTTAGACGCGCTCTTTTATCTTTCGTAGTGCATTTTATATGCTGCTACTAAATATCCCGTTATTTAAATTATCCGTGTTACTAGTATAAACTTCTATACCGTTATAGTCGTCTTTGTGCTAGCTAGCTATGTGTTTTGTTTAGTGTACTTCGTCGTTGCGTTAGCGTTTTTGTTTATATTAATTATTAGTTGGCTTTATTCCTTACTTACTAAGACGCTACATTATGTAATAATACCTAGTACGAGTGGTTGCTACTAGATAATTAGACTCTTAACGATTTTAGGATGCTTATGTAGTCTCCGTCTTAGTCTTATGTAGACTAGGACTAGTTAGTCTTAGACTCGTTAGACGCCTATATAATGTTGTTTGTTTTATAGTAAATAATAAAGTATAAACAATTACTTTATATAAGGGGGGACGCCTTTATAATTTTTATAATTATTTCCTACTCTTCTTTTAGGTACGTACTCTTTACTAATTCTCCTTTCTTTTCTTTTTTATTCCTTTTAAGCCTAATTTATATTTTAATTTCTTATTTTTAATTATAGTATTGCTATAGCGCCTAATTTTAAAATTAAGGGTGCCCTTATTTTTAACCCTACTATTTTTCTACCTTAACTATTTACGGAGTATTCTCTTCTACTTACTCCGTCTCGTTTCTTCCTCTCTCTACATACTAAGCTACGCTCTTTACTATAGCCTTATCCTTATAGTCCCGTCGCCTATCTACTAATGCGTCTACTAGACGGCCGCTAAAGCGCCTACAATAAACAAAGCCGCCTCTACATATTCCCTCTATCCCTCTCTAGTCTTCTTAATTACCGCCCTCTACTCTTCCCTTAACCCTCTCCTAAGGCGGCCCTTTACCTAGGCGCATCTCTCTCTTATCCTCTCCTTAGCCTACGGGCGCGCCGCTTATACCCGCCTCTTAGCATCCTCTAAAGGCGGCTAAGTACGCTTTAAAGGTTAATAGGGACAAGTACCTCTTACGCAGCTATAGAGACTTCTTAAAGAAGTAGCGTTTATACTATAAGAGTAATAGCCTTACGAGCAAGCACCTTAAGACCTTACTAGACGATACCTTCTCTAGTATGTTTATACCTAAGCGCGGTAGTTCGTAGTTATAGTTTTGGTTATAGCCGTAGCGACAAGATGCCCCTTCTTCTTTGTATATCCCCTTATAGTTCTTACTTTTTACTCTTACTAATAACCTACATATATAGCCTTAGAAGCTTTCCTATCGGCGGTACGTACGTTGCTACTAACCACCCTAACAACGGTTATAAGGGCCGTAGCGTAAGCTAAGCTTCTAGCTTAGCTATGCTAAAAGCTACAAACCTACTAAAAGGGGGGGATAATAGCGAGGCTAACGACACTACTACCTAATCGTTAAGTGTAGTTGTGTAGACTATTCGCCCGTTAAAGAGTTTGTACGGTTAGCTTATAACAAAGACGTAGTCGTTTAGCAAGCATAGCTAGCTCTATCTCGCTGCCGCTGCCCGTGTGTAGTAAATGTCCTTCGACGGCGTAGTACTTAGTAAGGACCTTAACGTCTTACTACTTACCCTGCTTAGGGATACCTTTAGCAATGCTAGTTAAAAGCGTATTGTTAAGGCCCTCGGCTTACTCTACAACAGCGATATTGTCTATAAATGCGCTATTATAACCGCCGCCGATAATCTTACAGCTAACATAGCAGCTAATGCGCCTACGCTATCCGCCTTTGCTTAGTAGTTTAGCCAGGCTATCCGTTATAACTTAGCTAAGGACACTGCCCTTAATAACGTACGCGCCTTACATGCTAAGGTGTCCCTTGTTTATAATTAAGACAACTAGTTAAACCCGGCCTTTAAGGACAACGCCTTAGACGGCGTTCTTGTCGACGCCGGCTTTCCGTCTAGGATAGGTGTTACCTATTTAAGCCGGGTAGTACGGTTTATTAGCAAGCGCTTAAGGCTAGTAGACACCTAGCTACTAAAGACTATCTACGCGTAGCGGCCTTACGCCGTCCTAGTTAACATCTTCGGCCTAGACGTACTAGCCCTTGTCTCTAAAACATTCCTAGCCTACTACTAAAAGCTGTCTTTGCGCTTTAGCAAAAGCGTAAAGAAGGAGGAGAAGTTGCGCCTTATAGCAAAGGCATTAGCCTCGGAGCTACCTACCCTTTTACGGGTTTGTTACACGTGCAAGGTGTATATTGTGCTACCTACTATTAGCACGTCTGCTATTTCTAACCTCTTACGCGGTCTATTTATAACCAGTGTTTGCTATATACTAAAGGGGGAAGGCTGTAAACTTATAAAGATGCCCTTATATAGCATACTAGACGTTAACGTAGACTTAGACGGCTATAGCGAGTATAGCTCTTTAGCGCGGGTTACTAACTTAGGTAACGACGATTAGTAGATATAATTACACAATAGTTCTACTGTGTTAGCGTATTCCTTATTAGAGAGGGAAAACCTATGCGTCCCTAAACGCCTAGATGCGTCGCCTACTTTAAATCGTCGCACCGTCTAATTTTCTAATAGTAAAGGGGGAGACCTATACGTTGCTAAATATAAAGATGCGCCGCCTACTTTAAACCGTTGCATTTGTCTAATTTTCTAATAGTAGAGGGGGAGACCTATGCGTCCTTAAACGTATAGATGCGTTGCCTACTTAGACCTATTGCATCTATCTAGTTTTTTAACTATAGGGGGAGAGACTTATGCGTCGCTAAATACAAAGATGCGTCGCCTACTTAGACCTATTACATTTATCTAGTTTTTTAACTATAAGGGGGAATACCTATGCGTCCCTAAACGCTTAGATGCGCTATCTACTTCGAACCGTCGCACCGTCTAATTTTTTATTAGTTAACAGTTAGGAGACCTATGCGTCGCTAAACGCCTAGATACTTAGCTAAACGCCTAGACCTATCGCATCTATCCGATTTCTTAGTACTATAGCTACGCTACTATACGTATTTTATCTACTATAGGGCTATTAAACATAGGATCTCCCGTAATATTTACTAAAAGATTTATTATTTTAGTCCTAAGCGTACCGCTAGCTGCCTAACTAGTCTACTTTACGTACTACCATCCTACTACTCGTACATCTACTACCCCTTCTAGGCCCGGGTACTCTTCCGTGTTCTTGCCGCAGGTTCCGCCGCCTTACGCTTTGTGCCCTTCTTAGCGGCAGGCTGCGTAGTAGTAGGCAGCGGCGGGGCCGGCGGGAGGGCCGGCTCTAACGATTCCGCCTAGGGCCCCGGGGAAAAACGCATCGACGACAGCTCTAAATCCTCTAATAAGTCTGCGGCAGGGGTTGCCGCGCGCGCCGAAGGGGCGGGGCTAGGCGACTAAGGGCCGGACTAGGCTAACTAGCTAGTTAGAGGCAGTGTCGGCTTACGCAACGATAAATCTACTAAAGGGGTCGGCGTATAAGACGGTAGTTCCGCTACGGGCGTCGGCGCCCGCTCCGCTATAGTAATAGTGGCGATTAGCTAGCGGCGCTAGGTGTTGCTAATCTTCGCAAAGGACGACTTCTCCTTAGCTAAGGACGACTTCTCCTTAGCTAGGGACGACTTCTCCTTAGCTAAGGACGACTTCGTCTTGCTAGCGGGGGACTTTAACTTACTAGAGGAGGACGAGCTTACTATAGCAAGGGACGACTTTAACTTGCTTATAAGAGACTTTAACTTACTAAGGGCGGACGAGGTTACTACGGCGGAGGACGACTTTGCCTTACCGGCGAGGGTTAAGCTTACCGCGGCGGGCGGCGGGGTTACCTTAGCGGGTAGCATTATGTTTACGTCGTTATCCGTATTTAGCTTAAATTAGATCGCCTGTGTTTCGTCCCCGTCCTCCTCCGCCTCTACGACTAACTCTTCTTTTGTCTTAACGGTCGGCGAAATGCTAGTTAGGAACTAGAGAATCTTATTCCGGCTCCTAAGATCTAGCTGTCCGCCGGCGGCCTAAGCCTCGGCTATCTTGTCCTAGTTAACGTTAAAGAGCTAAACGAACTCCGCCCGCTTCTCCTTAGGGAAGATTATAATAGCCTAAGTAATAAAGCTAAAGAGTAATCCTAGCTAGGCCTAGTCTTACGTTTTGTAACCTATTACAAACGCAAGCTTCGTAACTATCTAAGCGTATCGGTTAAAAGGCTAGCCTTAGAACTTTTTTATTACCTTGTAGATAATTAGCGACGCCGCACACCTAGTAACGCCGTTAGGCAGCCTAATGTTGGTTAGAAGCTAAGCGGCCTACTTCTTACATAGCCTAAGCTCCTACGGGTTGTAAAAGGACCCGTTGCACTTAAGGAGCGTCTATTTTACTAGGTGCTTCTATCTAATCTAAATAAGCCGGCTAATCGCCTAGTACGTTGTATTGTACAACTACGTGTACTAGGCAATAATCCCGTTGTAATAGCTGCCGTATAGGTTTAGCCTATAACTAGATACGCTAAGCGACGTAATAAACACGTCGACGCCTAAGGTCTCGTCGTTAAACCGCCTAACAAACTACTACCGCTTAAGGGGGGAGTAGCTAGCCTACACAGACTTAACAAACAAGCTAATTTTAGTTAACGTTTAAACGATAATCCTACTATGTTAGCGTATTCCTTAGTAGGGGGGAGACTTATGCGTCGCTAAGCGTAAAGATACGTCGCCTACTTAGGCTTGTCGCATTTGTCTAATTTCTTAGTAGTTAATAGTTAAGGGACCTATGCTTTGCTAAACGCTTCTTTGTTTAGCTAGACGGCTAAACCCGTCTTCCGCTTACCTGTATTTGTTTAATTTAAAGGGGGGCGCACTTACTCTTGCACGAACGGCTGTTTAACTATAACTAAAACGCGCCGTCCCTTCTAGTAAAGGTCGACCGCTATAAATACGATCTTCGCTATAATAGGAGAGTGCTTAGTAATAAATAAAAGGCAATCTATTCTCGTTATAAGCAAGATGTCGGTAGGGTTAATTAAGGTGTTCCGCGTAAGCTACTAAAGGCTAGCTACTAGCCCTTCGTCTTACACGGTCGCGGCCGTCCTAACGCCGAGGAAGCCCTTAGCCTTAGTCTTAATTACGCATATTAGCATCCTGTAGCCTATATTAAACGATAGTAGGGAGGTAGTGCGGTAATTAGCGCAGACTACCTAGTCGCCCTTCGACGCGGGGCGCCCCCGGTGTCCGCTAATAACCTCTTCTTCGTCGTCGTCCTCGTTAAGCTCGTTTGCTATGTCGTCGTCCTCGTCGTCCTCGTCGTTATTAGTCTCGTCCTAGTCCGTCTCCTCTAAGTACTTATCCGCGTCCTCCTCTTCGCTTAGCTTAGCCTCCTCGTCGTCTTCGTTATTAAGGGCAATCGCTGCTAAGCTAGCCCTCGTCCGTAGTTGCATTGCCTTCGCTTCGGCGGCGGCGGCCTTCTAGCGCTACCGCCGCGCTATACCGACTTTAGCTTATTACTCTACTATAGTACGGAATCTCTAGTTAATTAAGGTTTTAACACTATCTTGCATAAGCTTAAAAGGGTGCGTAACGACGTAAGTTTAGGTACTACATAGCGGTATATTAACATTTAGAAATAACATTTAGCCGTTTAGCAACATTAGCGGCGTCTTTATTAAGCGACGAAGCTAAAAGAGAGAAAGCGTCGCCCGTAGCAGCCCGCTTAAAAAGCTTTCCTTCTATATTGTAAACTAGGCAGCGGTAAGAATTGCCTAAGGGTTAACCTACTACTACCGCTTACCGCTTTTGTTAAAGGCTTCCTAGTATTCCTATAGACTAAACGCTTGTTTAAACATCTCGTCGCTAAATAAAGCGGGAAAGCTCTTAAATTCCTTGTATAGGTTGTAGCTAGCGTGTAGTAGCTACGCTACGACGCCCCTTATAAAGGGGACGTCGAAGCGCAAATATACTAGCTCCGACTTAATAGTTAGGATACTATAAATATTACGCATATAGTTTAAAAAGGGGGTAGCGCTAACAAATAAGACCTTATCTTTCTTAAGCGACTAGGCCGCTTACGTAAACGACTTATTAGGGAAACGGACATATTAGCACTCGTCTAAAATTAGTGTGCTAAACCTAACGTTGTAAAGGGGGTACCGCAAACCCCTTATAATAATAAAACCTAGACGGTCGTTTTTCTTAGTAGCCTCGTCGTCCTTTGCTTAAACTATTACTTTAACCTACTCGTTATTATCTTTAATTTCGTCGACCTTTATCTTATACTCGTCCGCCTCGTCCTTTAAATCCGCCTCGTCGTCTATGTCGTTAACCGCATGTTAGACCTTAGCGCCTTTTATAGTACTATTACGCATAATAACTATCCGACGCGCTAGAGTTATATACGTCGTAAGAATAACAGTTTGCTTAGTCTAGTTAGTAAGGGGGGTATTAGCATACCCTTAAAGGAAATTTACGTCGTAAACCGAAAACCTACGCATTTAAGCGTTTATAGAAGGAGTAGACGACCCTTTTACCTTTTAGTCCTTTTTTCCTTAGTCTATTATAGCACGCCTTAGAAAGGCGTCCTACTCCTTGCTAGTAATCGACGCTTCCCTAAGCTCTTAGTTGCTCTTATCCCGCAATCCTATTAGATTGCCGTAATACACTTTAACGTAGAAAAATTCGTTAAATATGCGGCGAGTCTCTTAGAAAACCTAGCTAATTACAAAAGCTAGGACGACTAGCATGTACGGGCGGAATGTCGAGGTTTTTAGGTCCTTCTTTCGGTAGCATACCCTTATATATAGCGCTAGCATGTACGTCGCCGTCTTACCTATTCCCGTCTCGTTAGCGAGTAGCGCAAATCTTAGCGGGGTAGTGTTTATTACGCGCTAGGTAGTAGTAGCGTTTATTTGTTATTAGCGGCCGTATAGCGCTACTAAACATAGGCCTAACATACTAACAACCTAGTAGGGCTTAAATTCGAAATTAGGCTAGACGGGAGTAGTAAAGCCGGACTAGTTATTCTTCGCCGTTATATCGTACTTGCTAACCGCCTTAGCGATAGGAACATAGTTTATAGTAGTCTTGTTAAGGATGCGGTTAATAGTGCGTGCGTAGGTCTCGGCCGACTTAACATTAGGCACTATAAAGGCATTGTAAACAACGTCCTTACCGACGACGCGTATAGTTGCCTTGTAAATGTCTTACTCGTCGTTATCGACGGGGCGTATTAAGACGCTATCCTTAGCAAGCGTCTTAATTACTAGCTTCGTCGCCTTATTAGCTGCCTTAGCGCGCCCCTTAGGCGGGCTACTATAAAGCAGCTACCTTATACAAAGCTTGCAAAGCTTTACGAGAAGATCTAGCGTTGTAATGTTAATAGGCTCCCGCCTCTCTAACTTATAAAGCAGCTCCTATGCCCGGCTTTAGGCGGAGAGATTAGTAGTTTTGTTTATATTCTCTAGCTTAGCTATAATTGCGGTAACCGTTTCGTTAGCTTCTATACGTAAGTCGGATAGCGGGAGCGGCTAAAGCTTCTTAGGCTTTACTAGTATCGCTACGCGCATACGGGACACATAGCTGTCGAGGTTAGCGCGCATTAGCTTAATAAGGCGGCTAACTTCGGAGCGGTAGGTAACATTCGCTATAATTGTTTGCAACTAGCCTTTTAGTAGGATTCTAAACCTATCGGACGCCTTAGCAAAGGGAACTAGTATTACCTAGTTCTTAGCACCCTAAATGTTAAACAGCTAGCTCTTTCCGCTACGTCTATCTAGGAACGTGCAAACGGCGACGAAGCCCCTTAGCTAGTCGTCGCCGCTATATCTTAGAATCGTGCCTTTCTCGTTAGACACTAGGAACCGGATATTCTTCTATAGCCTATCCGTTAAGAACCGTATTACGTTATAGGCCGTAGCTACCGAAATAGCCCTAACATTAAGCAGGCTCTTACTAAACAGGCCTAGGGCAGCCTCCGTTAACCCCGTAGCAATCTCGTTTTTTCTAACCGTTATCTTAGTTATTAACTCGTTAGATTTGCTAATTATTAAAAGCGCTTTAAAAAACTATGTTTTAAAGGGAGCCTTTCGCCCCTTACAACCTTTAAAATTATTCTTTATAGCCCTTATATATGTCTCTATAATGTCGGCACCTTTGCTATAGTTAGCCGAGTAATATATTTATAAGACAGCTTTTTATATGTAAGTAGAGGGGGGGTAGTAACTCGTCGCTAACGGCGCCTCTTTGCCCTAATACTAGTAAAGGTGTGCTTATGTATTGCGGTAAGGGGACTAGCTACTAAAGCCTTAGCGCCTCTTTACGCAAATTATAGGCATGTAAGGCTGTTTAGTTTAGTACTAGTAGCCGCTGTATTCTAGCGCATCTTCCCCTTAAGAGACGACTAGGACGGTGTATGTAATAGGATGTAAGTAAAGGCATAGGTGCTAACTTACACTTTGTGTCTAGCTAGGTTAAAAACGCATTTATACTACTAAACTTAAGGAAGGCGGCGGCCTTATAGTAGTTGTCTATCTTGCCCTTAAACGGCTTAAGGCAGCTAATATAGTCCTTTATAGGAATTTTGTGCAGCCTGCTAACTAACTCGGCTTAGTTAATCTTGCCCTCGCTCTCTTCGGTCTATAGGGTAATAACGCAAGGCTAAGAGTATTTGTGCTAAGGCGGCGTAAGGAGGTTAGCAAACAGCACACTCTTATAGGCAAACACGTTGTTAGTCTTTATTTCGTCGACGATTACGAATGCCCCTTCTAAAGTCTCGTAGTCGTCTCCTTTGCTAGCTTTCGGCTTTGTTCTCGTCGTCCTAGCGGCAGGGTTTACAACCCTCCGCTACCTACCTTTAGGCGGCATAGTCTGTCTATTATTAGTTGCTAGTAGATAATATAGTTGCGCTATAACCTAGCGCTCCCTTAGGTAAAAGATGCGTAGTATTAACCTAGTTCTGTAAGCGTAAGTTTAATCTAAGTAAAGTTAAAAACAAATTTTAATCGTTTACGCGGCCGTATGCTTTGCTACTTACCTTATTGCTATATAAAATAAAACAAATGTAATAAGAGGGAAAAGGCGCGACTAGGGGTTGCAATGCCTCCTTTAGTTAGCTAATTAACTCTTTTTTAACGTATATAGTGTTAACTTACTAGTCTAAGAGGAGGGTTAGAAGAAAAAAAGAGAGGAGAGAGTAACGGAGAGATTAGGAGGGAGGAGGAGATTATATACTCCTTACGTACCTTCCGTTTTTAACTAAAAAGTGCCTCCTTTGTGCCTTCTCTAAATAGACTTTAGCGTCTCCTTTTAACCTCCTTCCGCATGTAGACGGCTGCTTTGTTACGACGCATCTTTCCGTTAAGAGGTGCTTTGTACTTTAAATAATTACAACGCATCTTTCCGTTAAAAGGTGCCTCGTACTTTAAATAATTACAACGCATCTTTCCGTTAAGAGGTGCCTTGTACTTTAAATAATTACGACGCATCTTTCCGCTAAAAGGTGCCTTATACTTTAAATAATTTCGACGCATCTTTGTGTTAAGAAGTAAATTGTACTTAAAATAATTACAGCGCATCTTTGCGTTAAGAAGTAACTTATACTTTAAATAATTGCAACGCATTTTTCCGTTAAGAGGTGCCTTAGTGTTTGTTACGTTGCTATCTTTATATATATATAGCTACGCTATTAGTCTTAAACAAATGTTATCTAGTAGTTAGAAAGAGAATAGGTATATAAGTTTATATTTAATAATTATGTTCTTATATTATATATAATACTACTTCTAATTAATATTATGTTTAATGTAAAGATAATATATAATGCTTTTATAACTTACAAGCTGTAGTATAGCTAGTTGTATAAGTAGCTTACTATTGCTAGTATGCATTATACATAGTTACAAACATTGCGTCTATTCTATAATTTATTCGTTTTTATATGTAATTATCGTACTTTGTACTATAAGAGGATCCTACTCTTGCCTACCTCCTACATAGTATTTAACTTAAGTTAAAACGGCGGGAGTATAGCGCCGTAGTAGGGACTGTAGCTGCGGCGCCTCGGCGGGGAGTGTAGCGCCGTAGTAGGGACTGTGGCTACGGCGCCTTAGCGGGGAGTATAGCGCCGTAGTAGGGACTGTAGCTGCGGCGCCTTAGCGGGGAGTGTGGCGCCGTAGTAGTAACTATGGCTATAGCGCCTCGGCGGGGAGTGTAGCGCCGCAGTAGTAACTATGGCTATGGCGCCTCGGCGTAGAGTGTAGCGCCGTAGCTGCTAGACGGGATCTCGAAGTTTAACCGCTAGCCTAACGCCGTAAATGCCTTATGCCTAGATAGTATTATAAACCGGTTACTCTGTTGCTGGGTAAAGTGCTTTATAAAGGTAAGAGTTGTATGCTACGGACTAAGCGCAAGGAAGCGTTTAAATATTAACGATAAGAAATAATTAAATTTATATGTAGAAGGGATATATTTAATCTTTGTAGAAAGATTAACAACATATAGATTACTACTTCCTTATACGGTAGAAAGATTAAGGATATATAGACTACTACTTCCTTATACGGTAGGTAGAAAGATTAAGGATATACGGATTACTACTTCCTTATACAGAGTATAGTAAGTAGCGGTATAAAGGCGGTATAGGGACAGGTTGCAAAGCAAAACAACGACCGCAATATACGCTTCTTTATAGTTAGGACCTTGCTTAGCAAAAACCATCTACTTAGTTGGTAGAGAGGGAGAGTTGTATGTTTTAAATTAGGCGTAAGGAAGCGTTTAAATATTGCTAGGGGCGTAAGAAATAATAACTAAGCGGTAACCCTACGCCGTAAATGCCTTATACCTAGATAGTATTATAAACCGGTTACTCTATTGCTAGGTAAAGTGCTTTATAAAGGTAAGAGTTGTATGCTACGGACTAGGCGTAAGGAAGCGTTTAAATATTGCTAGGGGCGTAGGAAATAGTAACTAAGCGGTAACCCTACGCTGTAAATGCCTTATGCCTAAATAGTATTATAAACCGGTTACTTTATTGCTAGGTAAAGTGCTTTGTAAAGGTAAGAGTTATATGCTACGGACTAGGCGTAAGGAAGCGTTTAAATATTTGCTAGAGGCGTAGGAAATAGTAACTAAGCGGTAACCCTACGCTGTAAATGCCTTATGCTTAGATGGTATTATAAACCGGTTACTCTGTTGCTAGGTAAAGTGCTTTGTAAAGGTAAGAGTTGTATGCTACGGACTAGGCGTAGAGAGGTGTTTAAATATTGCTAGAGATAAATAAGTTGATTTAGGCGTAGAGGGTATAAATTTAATAGTAAGAACATGTAGATTGCTACTTCCTTATACGGTTAAAAGATAAACAAAAACCGTAGTTGTAGTATTAGATTAAATATATTTCATCTAAATATAAGGTCTGCTTTTTATTTGCTGCTTTGCTTGCTGTGCCGTTGTTATACTATTATATAGTTTATGTTTTAATTACTTAATTGCTTTTCTTCTCGTAGTATCTACTATTAGGGTCTGTTGTTGTATTAACGCTTATTTGCTTAAGGGAGGGGGGTTTAACGCATTTAGGCGTAAAGGGTAGTATTACTGTATTACGTCGTATTTACGCATTTAGGCGTAACGTTAGGGTCTGTTGTTGTATTAACGCCTATTTGCTTAAGGGAGGGGGGTTTAACGCATTTAGGCGTAGAGGGCAGTATTACTATATTACGTCGTATTTACGCATTTAGGCGTAACGTTAGGGTCTGTTGTTGTATTAACGCCTATTTGCTTAGGGGAGGGGGGTTTAACGCATTTAGGCGTAAAGGGCAGTATTACTATATTACTTCGTATTTACGCATCGAGGCGTAACGAAGCACACTAGTGTTAGTGTGTGCTATGTTACGCCCAAATGTGTTTTACGCAATTAGGCGTAAAGGAACGCATAGTTATGCTATAGGGTGTGTAAAAAAACTCTGTTATAAATACAAAGTTCGAGCTATTGTCGTCATTGTTGTTGTCTTACGTAAATTACGCTACTATTTAGGTCTAGTACGTGTTTTAAACGCGACAGTGCGCATAGACATTTTTATAAGTTTTACTTATCTAGCGCGGCGTAAAATGTTTTCGTTATTCTTACCTTATATTCTTTTTTTTTTTAATAAAAACCATCTTCTAGTCTGCTTAAGGTCTAATCTATTACGCTTCCTATTTACCTCCCCGTCGCTTATGCTAACTATATTACTACTACTATTCTTCGAGTACAGCAAAGGAGGTCTAGTAGTTTGCATTTGTACAGAGTATAGCTAATTAAGCTATACTAACTTTTGTTTTACAACAAGCTTTTGTGTTGCAAAAAGCATTTAGGTTGCAAAAAGGTTTTGTGTTGCAAAAAGCTTTTGTTTTATAAAAGACGTTTATTTTATAAAAAGCTTTTACTTTGTATAAAGTAAAGCTATAAAACAAAGGCATTTTATTTAAATAATTAAAGTTGTATGTGGGGCCGTTAAACATAGGATTTAGCTTATTCTTCTGTTTTTTAGACCCACTTTTCTAGAAACCTAAACCTATAGCCGTAGTAACATTACGTTAGTTAGTATGTTGTATCCTATATTCGCGAGTAGGCGGCCGCGTTAGTTAGCCTATTGCAACCCGTAAGGAGCTAGTAAGCGGTTACCTAACGTAAATATATGCTAGGTAAGTTAGCTTATTGCATTTTATAAGGAGCTAGGTAGTAGTTACCTAACGTAGTTACTTAACGTAGTTACCTAACGTAGTTACCTAATGTAGTTACCTAATGCAGTTACCTAACGCAGTTACCTAACGTAGTTACCTAACGTAGTTACTTAACGTAGTTACTTAACGTAGTTACCTAACGCAGTTACCTAACGTAGTTACCTAACGTAGTTACCTAACGCAGTTACTTAACGTAGTTACATAGGTTAGTTAGCCTATTACATCCTATAAGGAGCTAAGTAGCAGTTACCTAACGTAGTTACCTAACGTAGTTACATAGGTTAGTTAGCCTATTACATCCTATAGGGAGCTAGGTAGTAGTTACCTAACGTAGTTATATAACGCAGTTACCTAATGCAGTTACCTAACGCAGTTACATAGGTTAGTTAGCCTATTAAAACTTATAGGGAGCTAGCAGGCGGTTACGTAACGTAAATATATATGCTAGGTAAGTTAGCCTATTGCATCTTATAGGGAGCTAGCAAGTAGTTACGTAATGTAAATATATATGCTAGGTAAGTTAGCCTATTACATCCTATAGGGAGCTAGTAAGCAGTTACGTAATGTAAATATATATGCTAAGTAAGTTAGCCTATTACATCTTATAAGGAGCTAGCAAGCCGTTACGTAACGTAAATATATATACTAAGTAAGTTAGCCTATTACATCCTATGTCGTACATAGTTATATCTCCTCTCTATTATAATCGTGTCGACTTAGCCTAGGCATATTATAAAAGGTGCCTAAGCGCGTTACCGTCCGCTTTATATATACATCCTTTTATGCCTACTCGAAATGTTTCCTCTATAGCGCTCTATGCGCAAGATCGTAGTAGTACGCTGCTTTAAAGTTGTCGCTCTTCTCGAAAACTATGTTTTATAAACCTTAGGATTATTTTAAGGTAGTAGCGGCCTTACTAGAGGATTATGCTTACGAGGCGATCTTCGCCTTCTCCTCCAACTTAGTTTCGTAGTTAGCATTAACCTTAAGGAAGTAGTAAATAATAATAAGAACTATTGCCGAATAGCCGAGGTATACGGCGAGAGAGCTCGTTGTTAGAAATTATAATAACGGTTAAAGGGACGAAAACAGTAAACGAGGAAGGATTTCGCAGCTTTTAAAGCTATTAGTCTTAACGGCTTAATTAGTTTTAAAGGACAGAAACATAAGACAAGAGTTTAATAAACTTAGTAGGGGCTTATAGTAAGCGTAGACTCGGTAAGTAGCGACAAAAACTAGGCTCGATAATGTTAGTAATTCGCGTCGGGCGGGCAGGTAAAACAAGGTAGAGAGGTGCGGTCTTAACGGCGACTAGTTAAACACCGTAGCATATTGTTTAATAAGATTAAGCTCCTATTTACGTAATCTTCCTTTTCGAGCCTATTATATTCTTTTAGGCTGCAAATTAGCCCTAAAGACGATTAAGCTATATAGCAGACAAGCCTGCGTCTAATAGGTTAGTTAGCCTATTGTATCCTATAGGGCGCTAGGTAGCAATTACCTAACGTAGTTACATAGGTTAGTTAGCCTGTTACAGCCTATAGGGTGCTAGGCGGCAGTTACCTAACGCAGTTACATAACGTAGTTACATAGGTTAGTTAGCCTATTACAGCCTATAGGGCGCTAGGTAGCAGTCACCTAACGCAGTTACATAGGTTAGTTAGCCTATTGCAGCTTATAGGGCGCTAAGTAGTAGTCACCTAACGTAGTTACATAGGTTAGTTAGCCTATTGCAGCCTATAAGGTGCTAGGCGGCAGTTACCTAACGCAGTCACCTAACGCAGTTACCTAACGCAGTTACCTAACGCAGTTACATAAATTAGTCACCTAACGCAGTTACATAGGTTAGTTAGCCTGTTGCAGCCCATAGGGCGCTGAGTAGCAGTTACCTAACGCAGTTACATAGGTTAGTCAGCCTGTTACAGCCCATAGGGCGCTAAGTAGTAGTTACCTAACGCAGTTACATAGGTTAGTTAGCCTGTTACAGCCCATAGGGCGCTAAGTAGTAGTCACCTAACGCAGTCACATGGGTTAGTCAGCCTGTTGCAGCCTATAGGGTGCTAGGCGGCAGTCACCTAACGCAGTTACATAGGTTAGTTAGCCTGTTGCAGCCTATAGGGCGCTAAGTAGCAGTCACCTAACGCAGTTACATAGGTTAGTCAGCCTATTACAGCCCATAGGGTGCTGGGCGGCAGTCACCTAACGCAGTCACCTAACGCAGTCACCTAACGCAGTCACCTAACGCAGTCACATAAATTAGTCACCTAACGCAGTCACATAGGTCAGTCAGCCTGTTGCAGCCTATAGGGTGCTAGGCGGCAGTCACCTAACGCAGTCACCTAACGCAGTCACATAACGCAGTCACATGGGTTAGTCAGCCTATTGCAGCCCATGGGGTGCTAGGCGGCAGTCACCTAACGCAGTCACCTAACGCAGTCACCTAACGCAGTCACCTAACGCAGTTACCTAACGCAGTCACATAACGCAGTTACATAACGCAGTCACATAGGTTAGTCAGCCTGTTGCAGCCTATAGGGTGCTAGCGAGCAGTCACGTGCGTCGTTACGTAGTCTTATAAATTAATAAGGATATATTTTTAATTAATTCTAATTAATTCATAGATTACTTAAATGTAATAAAAAATATATAGTTA
>JADHKK010000060.1:0-25372 GCA_019925535.1 Leptographium radiaticola | reverse complement strand
TTAAAGTTTTTACTTAGCTAAGTTTATACTTTAAGGACGGCGATGCTTACCTTAACGCCTAAGTGCGTCGGCTTGTTAACTACTAGTCTACGTAAGCCCGCTTTTTTTAGCTCGCTTTTTTTTAGCCTACTTATTTTTTAGCTTGCTTTTTTTTAGCCTGCTTATTTTTTAGCCTGCTTTTTTTTAGCCTACTTTTTTTTAGCCTGCTTATTTCTTAAGCATATATAAACCTTTTCCTCTACACTTCCTCCTACTCTCTCTCCTACCTTTATAACCTACTGTAAGAATCGTAGAATTGCTAGTACGCTAGTACGTATTCGGTAGGCGGTTTGGCGATAATGAAATATGTACGGAATTGATAGATTTCGTGCGTGGATCGATTGAGCATTCAAACTGTAAAGATTTGGGCGTGAAAACCATGTATTGAGATAGCTACTCTATCTGCAATTGAAAGGTGGGAAAATCCCCTACTTATTGCACTGCAGGAGGAGGGGTAGGTAACGTAACCATGGTGTAGGTGACGCACCGCATTTAGAAGTACGCTATACCGAAATAGGACTAGCGGACTTTGCCCGTAGGCTTAGCCGTAGGTCCTGTAGGTTTAGCCATTGACTAAGCGCTAGAAGGCGCTGTAGTCTAGGCAGTAAACCAATGCGCTGTAGGTCCTGCTATACGCTGTAGCTTAGCGGTCCGAAGCGCTGTAAGGCCTATAAGGCCCTACCTAAATAGTATCGGCTATAACAGGTCGCCCACTAAGCGTATCGGTATAAACCGTATATCGCTGTGGAGCGCTAAGCCTGCGCTATCCAACGGTACTGGTTATACTCTTATAGGCATAAAACTTAGCTAAGTAAATCCAGAAACCGACATACCCCCTTAAACCGAACATAGTAAGGTTTAGTAGCGTAGTTTTAGGACAAGGGAAAAAAGAAAACCCTTTAGTAGGATATATAAGGAAAAAAGTAAAAACCTCGGAGTTTTAAACGGTTTATAAGGGTAAAAGTATAAAAACCCTTATTTATTAAGGAAAAATGTAAAAACCTTAATCTCTTAAAGACGTATATGCCCCTAAGCGCGCTAAGGTAGCTAGCCTTAAGTGCTAATTGTGTAGACACACGTTTCTTAGGCCTTTTAAGTTATAAAGTGCCCGAAGGATAAGGAAAACTTTGTTTAAGTTAAAAACCTTAACCTCTTCCTTTAATAGTCTAGCGTACGACTAAGTAGCAAGTTACTAAGTTTTAAGAAGTTGTTAACCTCCTTAAAAGGCTGTTATGCCTAGTAACGATTATAGTGCTCTTAAATGTTAAGTCTAAGCTTCTGTATAAGAAACCTTAGCTTATCTGCTACTACCGGCTTAGTTAAAGGGTCGGCTAGTTGTTCTAGGTTACTAACGTATTCTATGCCTAGCCTTTTTTTACGGATTTCGTCCTAAATCTAGTAATAGATAATATCTATGTGTTTAGACCGGTTATAGAAGTGTAAAGTTTCTAATAGGTTTATTACACCTTTGTTATCCTCTAAAAGCATAGGAGGCCCTTTAGTAGTAATTACTAACTTTAGGAGTTCTTTAAAACTAGTTACTATAGCTTGTAGAAACTTTGCTTCTTTTCTAGCTTCCCTTAAAGCTACGTATTCGGCTTTAGTACTACTAAGAGTTATAATCTCTTATTTCTTAGAGGCCTAGCTAATTAGGTTGCTGTTTAAGAGGCTAACGTAACCGCTAACTAACTTCCGACTATTAATATCGTTTGCAAAATTAGCGTTTAAATAGACTATTAACCCGTTTAAAACACTAGCCTTTCGGTAGTCTTGCCTATAAGTAGGGTACTTATTTAAGTAGCCCTAAACCTAATCTAGCGCTAAAAAGTAGGTTAAATCGGGATTTACTATATATTAAGAGCACTTTATAACCGCATAAGTTATATCTATTCTAACCTTTAAGGCTAGGTATAACAAAGCGCTAATCTACTGTTAATAAAAGGTAACTTTAGCCTATAAGGCTTGTTTTAAGGTATTTTTGCGTAGCTTAATACCTAATTGCATAGGGGTGTTTCTATACCTTACAAAGCCCTTCCTAAAGCGGTATATAATACTAGCGGTATACTTATTTAAGTTAACCGTAAGATGGTGCCTATCTAGCCTATTAAACTCTATCCCTAAAAAGGTATATAGTAGGCCTAAAGGTAAAATTTTTAGCTTAGTAGCTAGCCGATCCACTATTTGTGTAATAGTTTTGTTATTTAGGCCGGTTATAAGGATATCGTCTATATAACAAAGCAATATAACCTTTGACTTTAGGTCTAAAAATAGTGCCTCGTCGTAAAGGAACACTATAAAGTCCTCTTTAAGCAGTAGATCCTTTAGGTGCTTATACTACAAATACGGTAACTATTTAAGGCTATAGAGTGCTTTGTTAAGCTTCTAAACTAGGGCCTTATCCGTAGATTCGTACCCTTTAGGCTGTACTACGTATATCTCTTTGTCTATATTACTATAAACAAAGGCGTTTTTAACGTCGTATTAGTAGATATCCTAGCCGTACTCTACTATAATAGCTATTACTATACGGTAAGTTTTAGGCCTGTAAGTAGTAGCAAAAGTCTCTAAGTAATTAATCCTTAGGACTTAGTAGAAGCCTTAAACTACCTAACGGCTTTTATAGCGTATAGGCTTGTTATTAGCATTTGTTTTAATGGTATAAACCTATCTACCCCCTAAGGCTTTACGCCCGTTAGGTAGGGGTATTAGATTATAGGTATTTTATTCCTTTAAGGCCTTAAGCTCCTCTTACATACTTAGATCCTACTTTGTAGAGTCTAGGCTACTTATAGCTTGTTTATAAGTATTAGGAAGGTTACTAATATTTGTAACTAAGATCGTAGATCTTAAGGAGGGCTCTTATTCTACGTCTAAATCCTCTAGATCTAAATCGGGACTAGCGCGCTAAATAAAGGTTTATAAAATAGTACTAGCTTCTTCCGGCGTAGCGTTTTCGGTGCTAGCACTAAAAGGGGCGCTAGGGATCTCTATTACTACCCTTTTATTAGGTTTAAAGGGTGTAGGCCCTGCCTCCTCGTTAACCCGTTTAAGCGCACTTTTAAGCACGCTAGGGCCTGCCTTTGTAAGGCGTAGCTTCCTAAGGGTAGCCTCTAACTCTAGGTCTAGGCTTAGGTCCTTAGGGGCTGTAGGCTCTGGGTCTTCGATAACCACTACGTCTCTAAAGGTAATTACTTGTTTAGTAATAGGGTTATAGATACGGTAGTAACGTGTGTCTTCTACATATCCTACTAGTACCCCCTTAATCCCTCTAGGCTTTAACTTGTTAAGGTTAGGCGTCTTATCTAAGTAATAGGCGGTAGATCCTATTTTCTTTAAATAAGAAAGGTTTAGTAGTCTTTTGTTGTATAATTCGTAAGGCGTTTTAAAGCTTACAGAACTATAAGGAGTCCTATTGTATAAATAGGCTACAGTTTTTAACAACTCCCCCTACAACGCTTTAGGTAGGCGGCTACTAAGTAGTAGGCAACGCACCTTGTTAAGTAGCGTAAGGTTAATCCTTTCGGGTAGGCCGTTAGGCGCCGTTAGGCTCCTTTGTGTAGGCAGGGGGATTTTAGTGTTTAATACTCGTATCCTTTAGGAAGATAGTAAACTTAGAGTTAACGTACTCTTTGCTATTATCCGTCTATAAGGCTCTAATAAACCTTTTTTTAGCGTTGTTTTCTATAATAGCTTTATACTGCTTAAAAGCTTTAAAGGCATCGCTTTTATGCTTTAGTAAGAAGACTACTAGGAATCTAGTAGAGTAATCTATAAAGGTAATAAAGTAACGGTAGCCTTAAAAGGTAGGAGGCTATATAGGCCCTTATACGTTACTATAAACCCTTTCTAGAAAGGTATAATCATCCCTTTTACTATAAGAGGTTTTATAGACCTTGTTTAAAGCCTTGCCTTTAAGGCAGACTTTACACTAAAGTACAGACTTTTCTGCTTCCTTTATAAGGCTAACTAAGGGAGTCCCTATAGTAGTTATAGCCTTTAGGACTTACTTAAGGGCATTAAGGTTAATGTAGCCTAAGCGCTCGTACAACGTATGTAGCGTTACACTAGTCTCTTTACTAACTTTACTAACTTTTAAAGCTAGCACCGTTAGCGTAGTCTTCGGCTTAATAACCTTAACTACAGTCTAAAATAAACGGTCTTTAATATAAGCCGTTGTAAGTATATTTTTAGGGTTTTTAGCACTAAAAATAACTCCCTTCGTAGGGCTTAGAAAGACGTTAGAGCCTTTTAACCGCTGCGTACTAATAAGGTTATACCCTATTTTAGGCGCGTATAAGTAGTCGGTAAACCGTCTAACTTCGTTAGTATTACAAAAGCGTAACAATACGTCTCCTACTCCTAAGATCTGTAGGGAGGCGGCTTTCCCTTAGTTAGCCTAGTAGGGCTTCTTTTAGAAGGAAATAAAATATTTTTTATTAGTAATTACATGTTTAGTTAAAGCATAGTCTAAAACAAACTTAGTATAGTAATTAGCCCGCCTATTACTAACTTCTAGCGTATGTAACAACTTACTAGCCTTAGTTATAAGAATAGGTAAAGTACTAAATAGGCTAGGTGCACTAGAATTTAAAGCTAAGTTACTAGTTATTAGTTTTTACCCTTTAGACGCAAACAAAGGTGTTTCTAGCACTTTGTTAAACCTAGTAGGTTTAAATCTACTTACTTACTCTAGATCTAAAAGGTTTAAGTCTAAAGCAGACGTAACTAATAAAGTTTTAGATAAAGCGGATAAATAGGAAGGTAAAGGTAAGCTAATAGCCTTAGGCCCGCCCTTAGGTAGGATTAAGACCTTTTCTCCCTTTAATTCCTTTCCTTTAGCCTTACCTTTAGTAGGCTTCTTAGACGGCGGAGGGGAGTTATCCTTGTCCTCTAAATCGTCTCTAAACCTCTTAGGCCTAAGGTAAGGGTGTAGTACCTAGCACTTTTTAGCGTTATGTGTAACGCTTTAGCAGCGCTTACAAAAGACTCTAGTAGATTTCTTCTAAGCCTTTAATTTTTTAGACTTTTCTATCTTACCTCCTTAGTTAAGTAGGACCCCTTCTTTAGTAGTAGAGGCTTTGTTACCGCCGTCTTCTTTCTTTCTAATAGAAAAGCGGCGATCTTCCTCTAAGATAGCTTAAAAAAGCGTATCTACGGTTAAATAACCTTCCTCCTTCTAAAGGTTTTAGGAGGTAGTAGAAATAAAGTTATTAAACTTAGATCCTAGCTTATAGAGGATTATCCCTAAAAGAAAGGAAGTAGGAAGCTTTTAATCTCTGCTTTTAAGCTCGTTTAACAGATTTTTTATCTTATTAACGTAGTCCTAAGTAGACGCTAAATTTTTAACGTTTAGGTTAAGCATAGCCTTTTAAACTATAAAATTAAAGGTAAAGCCCTCCTTATTATAAAGGTTTTTTAGGGTCTTCTAGGCAACGAAGGCACTCTTTATAGAGGTTAACTACACCAAAGGCCTATTAGAGACGGCACTTTTAATATAGCTAAGAGCCTTTCTATTAACCTTCCTCCTTTTAAGGAGGTCCTTCTCCTCCTCCGTATACTCATCGTCTAACTCTATTAGAGTAGCTTAGGAGGAGGAGGGAGGGGCTTAACTACTAGAAGTAGTAGCCGTAGGTAGGTTGCTAGTAGTAGTAGCAGAGCCTATAATCTCTAGGATTACTACTAAAACCAGCGGTTAGATAAGCGGTTGCTTAGGCTTGTAAGCCTAGAGGTAGTTATAGACTATAGCCTCTCCTACGTCGTTAATATCTAGGTAGGCCTAGCAACGCTAGGCCTAAAGGACGTAGTCCTCGGTACTAGAAAGCAGTTTGTAACCAAACTTAGCTCCGCCTATTATTATAGTAAATATAGGTAAATCTAGTAAAATAATGGGTAAAAACAAGGTGTTTTTAAAGGTGTAGTAACTTATATCCGTTAAAGGGGCAACGAAAAGGTGGTTAACCTAAAGAAGTAGCTGCTTTTTGAAAAAAGTGGAGATTTTTTAAAAAGGTGGCTGTATGTGGCTGAATTTTCTAAAAAGTAGAGATTTTTTAGAAAAGTGGAGAAGCCTAAATTCGGCGCTTTTCGATGAAGGTATTTTAGTAAAAATCCGATTAAAAACCGTCGAAATATCGTCGAAATCGTTAAAATCGTCCGAAAAGTAGTAAGCAGTTACTATCTTTTAGAGACTAAGACACCGTATAACGTCGTTAAGCCAATAGGAGCAGGCGTAGCGTGGTATAGGGTGGGTCGCAGGGTCGTAGGTGACGGTGACAGCGATTTTAGCGGTGGTAGCACGAAATTAGAGTTGCTACTATGTAAGAATCGTAGAATTGCTAGTACGCTAGTACGTATTCGGTAGGCGGTCTAGCGATAATAAAATATGTGCGGAATTAATAGATTTCGTGCGTAGATCGATTAAGCATTTAAACTGTAAAGATTTAGGCGTAAAAACCATGTATTGAGATGGCTACTCTATCTGTAATTAAAAGGTGGGAAAATCCCTTACTTATTACACTGCAGGAGGAGGGGTAGGTAACGTAACTATAGTATAGGTAACGTACCGCATTTAGAAGTACGCTATACCGAAATAAGACTAGCGGACTTTGCTCGTAGGCTTAGCCGTAGGTCCTGTAGGTTTAGCTATTAACTAAGCGCTAAAAGGCGCTGTAGTCTAGGCAGTAAACTAATGCGCTGTAGGTCCTGCTATGCGCTGTAGCTTAGCGGTCCGAAGCGCTATAAGGCCTATAAGGCCCTACCTAAATAGTATTGGCTATAATAGGTCGCCTACTAAGCGTATTAGTATAAACCGTATATCGCTGTAGAGCGCTAAGCCTACGCTATCCAACGGTACTAGTTATACTCTTATAAGCATAAAACTTAGCTAAGTAAATTTAGAAACTAACACCTACTAACCTATATTTACTCGCCCCTCCGTCCTCCTTAGTCTCTATAATAGCTACGCTTAGCCGTCGCGGCATGCGTAATAGTAAACGCGACCTAAACCCCGACTTAGACTTAGACGACGTTCTCGGTTACGGCTACTACTAGCATAGCGATATCGACATCTTTAAATAGTACGACTAGGTCTTAAACGCCGCGTATACCTACCCTACTAACGCGCCCTACTCTACTAAATACTAATAGCGCTCCTCCCCGATAATAGGCATCCGTCTCTTACTTATAAACATTTTGCTTACGTATAGACTAAAGGTAAAGGAGGATAGAATTACCCTTTACGGGTTAGGCTAAGTATTATGCGTACTAAAGTTAGCTACTTACGTTTATAGCTATTTTAAGGTCCCGATGTTTACGTATACTAGCCTAACTGTTTATAGCGCGCTTAGACTAATTTACTTAAATTACGGGCGCTACTACATTCTCTAAGATAGCCCGTTAACCTATAACGTACGCGCTGTCCTCGCCCTTTCCTTAGCCCCTTACTAATAACGCTAACGTGCTAATAGTTTTTAACTTATACAACTTATTATTTAAAGAGCTTATATAACGCCTCTTACAACCTAGAGTATTTAATCTTTTACGCTATTAGCCTAGGTATACGCTACTCCCGCCTCCTCCGCTAACGGTATGCTAAGTTCTTCTTATAATTTATTTACGCTAAGAGTATCTTAGACTATGCCTTAAAGGCGAACTATAATAATTATATAGCGGCTATAAAGGATTTTAAGGTATGTTTCTCGCTTACCTTACTTACTACTAGCGTCTTAACTACTAACTTACTAGCTTAAACCGAGATAGCGGCTTCTGCTTTTTAGTATAAGGCCGATGTGCGGCGTATTATACTTTACGCTACTAGTAGAGAGGGTTCTTAGTAAGGGCCTAAACTATACCTTTATATAACCTTAAACTAGCGCTTAAAATAGTAGTAGTAGTAAATAAATAGCTACCTACTAAAATAAAATAATACCCCTTATATAGTAGCTATATTTATAATTATTAGTTACTAAGGCTTATTTACCTTTTACTTTTATATACTTACTAGGTATATATACTTACTAAGTATATATACTTACTAAGTATATATACTTACTAAGTATATATACTTATTTAAACGTTTTTATATAATAAGTAATAACCTTACTTTTAGCTCTTTTTTTAAGCTATAATAGTAGTAATGCTTCTCTTAAGGCATTAAGGCGTAAGACTCCCTCTTATATAGTTTCCTTTCTAATACTATGTAGGTACCTTAGCTCCTCTTAGTACCTCTTTACGCTAAGTACAACGCACTCCCCTCCTTCTTATATAAACTATAGCTAGGGCTTTAAGCTTTATATATTACGTTAAGGTAGTTAAGACTAGTATTAATTACTATATAAGGTAGTATATACTATTTAGGATAAATAAGGGAAGTATAAGGGTAGTATAAAGGGCCTTTTAAGGCTAAGTTAGCGGATTAATACTAAGAATATAGTAAATCTTATTATACTAGCTAATCTTGTTTAGCGTAAATAGTAATACCTTTAGTACAAACGCTTTTTATAAGTTAATTATCGTCTTTATAATTAGGTTATATATTAACCTATATTTTAAAACGTTTAGATTAGTATAGTAAACTTAAAGGTAGATAACTAGCTAAAAGATTAAACTATTGTTTACCTTCTTAGTTATAAAAAATAGTGTGCTATAAGTTATGTTAAGGCTAAGGAAGTAAAGTATTAGCTAATAAAATTAGTAAAAGAGGATTATAGTAAATTAGCTTTATAATACATAGTCTAAGTATAATATAGTATTTAGCGCCTCCTTCGCCTACTTAGCTATAATATAAAACGCGTACAACCTTATGCTATTACGCTTTACCTTATACTTATTAGTAGTAAACGCCTAAGTATAGTACTCTTATAAGGACTAAAAGGAGAACTTATTACTAAGTAGCGGCTATAACGGGCGGCCGTCGTACTTTAGCGATTTTACGCTAATGTTCTTTAGCGTAAAGACGAAATCGTCGATGTTTAGTATATAGCGGCTATATATAGCCTTATATACCTTTACCTTATAAGAGCGTAGTATTAAGGCTACTATTAAGTTTATTACGCGGTCGTTATACTTCTTACTTTAAATACTATCGCTAGTTATAAGCTATAGTACTTAGCTAAAGAGGTTAATTAAGGATATAACCGCCGCTACCGCTACTAAGCGCGCTTACGCTATACCTTATAAAACGTAAATTTAAGATATAAGCGTAAAGCGGATAGCTAGCTAGTTTTAGTTAATAGCGTTAATAGCGAAGTATTTAAATCCTTAAATAGCCTGCGTCTTCGCCGTGCTTAGCCTAGCTATCTTATCGCCGACCGCCTTAGGCAGCGCCTTAATTAAGAGGGAGGTTTAGCCTAAGTAGTAGGAGATAAAGTTACGTAGCGCTATAACTACGAGCGTATAAAGTAACGCTATACCTAGTAAGGCTACGCTAGCCTGCTTATCTATAATAAAGTAGTAGTTTATAAAACGTATGTACTAGTTAATATTATTCTTAATAAATAAGTTTATCGTCTTAGCCTTAACTACGTTAAAGCTCCGGCGGCTAACGCGCCCTTAGAGCGTCGCCTTAGTAAGTATGTTAGCTGCTTACGACGCCTCCGCCTTTTATATAGCCTTAGACAGCTTTATAAATATTCGTATCTTCGTTTGCTATAAGAATCCCTACTCCTTTACTAGGCTAGCGGATATACGCGCCGCTAAAAAGAGGAGTAACTTTTACACAAAGGTTTAGTTAGCGCTTACGTTAGTTACGTAAGCTACGCGCGTTATAGCTTTTTATATATTATTACTATATTTAAGATTAGGAATATGCTTATAGGTAAAGGGCTATAAGCCTACTACGTTAAAAAGGCTTTTCCCTACTATGTAGGACTATACGTAGGCTAGGCTTTATTAGCGTATTATACTAGTCTTTGTTAGCTAGTACGTAGTTAATACTATATTATAAAGCTAGTAAATAAGGTACTTAATAATAAGCGCTTATATAACGTATCGCGGCTTTTACCGTCTTATCTCGCTTATAGTAACCTCCTCGTCGCTATTACTATTACTATCGCCGTCGTCGCTATTATACTACTTTGCTAGCTTAATACTAAGCTACGCGCTAAGTAGCGCCTCCTTTACCTAGCTACTTAGGAACCGGATCGTATTATGTTAATAGTAGCGCTACGCTATCGCTATATAGCTTACCTACTTTAGTATAAACTTAGTTACTACGTTAATATACTAAATATACGTAGTTTTCCTTATTCTACGCATTTACGCTAAGTTTATTATAGCTTAGTCTTAGTTATTAAAAAAGGGCCTAACCCTTAGCCTACTAGCTTAAAAGGAGTTAAGCGTAGTACTAATTAAGCTGCTTTTTAGCCGCTACTTATTAACTAGCTTAACGTTTTTTATGTTATAAAAGAAGATAAGATTTAGTAGGTTTTATAGCCCGTCGTCGGCTTTAAATCTTAGGCTATATAGTTTATACTCGTCGTTATCGCTACTATTATCGGCGTACTAGGCCTAAGACTAGTTTAGTTTTACTTACTAGAAGACTTATCCTATTATACTTTATAGCGTTTAGTACTACTCTTTATTAAGGTTTATATTTAATAACGCGCTCCTCGCCTTTGTTTAGCCTCTCTTAGCGCTAGTTTTAGTAAGCGATAAGACGAGCTTAAATAAGTTAGGGAAGTACTAGTATACTATAAGGCTTATTTCTTTAAAAGCAACTTATAGTACTTTATTAAAAAAATTTACGTAGTACTTGTTTTTTAAGTAAAACGTCTTTATATAAGTAGGGTAGTAAAGGCTAGAGAAATATATATATACTAGTAAGTCCCCTTACCGTTTAAGGAGTATATATAAGATCTTATAAATAAGTACTATACACTACTTACCTTATACTATAATTTATACTAAAATATATACTAACTTTATAAGTAGTATTATAGGTTATAGTAATAAGCAAAGCTTAAAAGGCTTATAAATGTTGTTTAAGTTATTAGTTATAATAAGGTAGCTATTTATATTATATACCGCCCTTCTTATTGCCTATATTAGCTAGTCCTCTTTATAAAAGCATACCTTGCTACTAAGGCGATTATTGCTATAAAACTATACTTTAAGTTTGCCTACGCTTAGTAGTTTATACTAACTTAGCTTACTAAAGACAACGTTTAGTAGTAGCTAAATTAGCGTATTTAGCCCTAGTTTATCTTACTATTTAAAGTAGTTAACCTTATACGTCTTACCTTTTATTATTATAAGGCGATACGTACTTTATAGCCTAAGGTATTACGTATATACTGTGTTATATAGCTGCTTATTATGTTTATATTATTAGTTGCTATAAGTTACCGGTTTAGTATATAGTACGTATATAATTCGTTAAGTAAGGCGGTCTTACTTTATTATTAACTCGTCTTTAAGCTAAGGGATTAAGTAACTTTACTTAAATAATACTAACTATATTATAAACGCGTTATAAACCCCTTCCTTACTACTTATTATAAACGTACGGTTTGTTTAATTACTTTATACGCTTCCTTTTTAGCTTTTTAAAGTAAACTTCCTTATAAAGCTGTTTAGTCCGCTATATAGCTTATTTATACTTATACTATTACTATAAAAGGAGGAGGGGATGCCTATAGTAAGCGCCCTTTTATATAGTAGGGATAAGCCTACCTCCTCCTTTTAAACCTAAAAAGACGCTTTTAACTCGCTAATCGTTTATAAGCGCAGCTGTTATCTTAGTATATATAAGACTTAGTACTATTACTAGTTACTATAGCTCTACTCCTCTCTTTAGCTAACTACTTAGCGTATCCGTCTTTTTTAAATACTTTGCTTTAAGCTTTCGTTAGCGCTAAGGCTATACATAAGCACTTTTACGTTTACCCTTATACTACGCTCGCTCTTACTACGTAGCTACTCTTAAATTATATTGTCGTAGTCCTCCTCCGTATGTTCTTCCTCCGTTATGTTAGCGTTATATGTTAACGCTTAGCTAAGTTACTATGCTTTGTCTTATTACTTTACTATTAGTACTTACTCTTCTTATTTATAATTATAGCTAACTTATATAGCTAAATAACGCCGTTATTAATTACTTTTATTAAACGCGCTTTTTTATCTTTTATAGTATATCTTATATACTACTACTAAATATCTTATTATTTAAATTATTTATATTATTAGTATAAACTTTTATACTATTATAGTCGTCTTTATACTAGCTAGCTATATGTCTTATTTAGTATACTTCGTTATTACGTTAGCGTTTTTATTTATATTAATTATTAGTTAGCTTTATTCCTTACTTACTAAAACGCTACATTATATAATAATACTTAGTATAAGTAGTTACTACTAAATAATTAAACTTTTAACGATTTTAAGATGCTTATATAGTCTTTGTCTTAGTCTTATATAAACTAAGACTAGTTAGTCTTAAACTTATTAAACGCTTATATAATATTATTTATTTTATAGTAAATAATAAAGTATAAATAATTACTTTATATAAAAGGGGACGCTTTTATAATTTTTATAATTATTTCCTACTCTTCTTTTAGGTATATACTCTTTACTAATTCTTTTTTCTTTTCTTTTTTATTTCTTTTAAGCTTAATTTATATTTTAATTTCTTATTTTTAATTATAGTATTACTATAGCGCTTAATTTTAAAATTAAGGGTACCCTTATTTTTAACCTTACTATTTTTTTACTTTAACTATTTATAAAGTATTCTCTTTTACTTACTCCGTCTCGTTTCTTCCTTTTTTTATATACTAAGCTACGCTCTTTACTATAGCCTTATCCTTATAGTCTTGTTGCTTATTTACTAATACGTTTATTAAATAGCTACTAAAGCGCTTATAATAAATAAAGCTGCCTTTATATATTCCCTTTATCCCTTTTTAGTCTTTTTAATTACTACCTTTTACTTTTCCCTTAACTCTTTCTTAAGGTAGCCCTTTACCTAAGCGTATTTCTCTCTTATTCTCTTCTTAGCCTATAGGCGCGCCGCCTATACCCGCCTCTTAGCATCCTTTAAAGGCGGCTAAGTACGCTTTAAAGGTTAATAAGGATAAGCACCTTTTATATAGCTATAAAGACTTTTTAAAGAAGTAGCGTTTATACTATAAGAGTAATAGCCTTATAAGTAAGCACCTTAAGACCTTACTAAATAATACCTTCTTTAGTATGTTTATACCTAAGCGTAGTAGTTTATAGTCGTAGTCTTAGTTATAGCCGTAGTAATAAAATGCCCCTTCTTCTTTATATATCCTTTTATAGTTCTTACTTTTTACTTTTACTAATAACTTATATATATAGCTTTAAAAGCTTTCTTATTAGCGGTACGTATATTACTACTAACTACCTTAATAACGGTTATAAAGGCTGTAGCGTAAGCTAAGCTTTTAGCTTAGCTATACTAAAAGCTATAAACTTACTAAAAAGGGGGGATAATAGTAAGGCCGACGACACTACTACCTAATCGTTAAGTATAGTTATATAAACTATTTACTTATTAAAGAGTTTATATAGTTAGCTTATAACAAAGACGTAGTTGTTTAGTAAGTATAGCTAGCTTTATCTTACTACCGCTGCCTATGTATAGTAAATGTCCTTTAACGGCGTAGTACTTAGTAAAGACCTTAACGTTTTACTACTTACCTTACTTAAGGATACCTTTAGTAATACTAGTTAAAAGCGTATTATTAAAGCCTTTAGCTTACTTTATAATAGCGATGTTGTTTATAAATACGCTATTATAACCGCTACTAATAATCTTATAGCTAATATAGTAGCTAATACGCTTACGCTATCTACCTTTGCTTAGTAGTTTAGCTAAGCTATTCGTTATAACTTAGCTAAGGATACTACCTTTAATAACGTACGCGCCTTATATACTAAGGTATTCCTTATTTATAATTAAGACAACTAGTTAAACCTAGCTTTTAAGGACAACGCCTTAAACAGCGTTCTTATTAACGCTAGCTTTTTATTTAAGATAGGTATTACCTATTTAAGCTAAGTAGTATAGTTTATTAGTAAGCGCTTAAAGCTAATAAATACTTAGCTACTAAAGACTATTTACGTATAACGGCTTTACGCTATCTTAGTTAACATCTTTAGCCTAAGCGTACTAGCCCTTATCTTTAAGATATTCCTAGCCTACTACTAAAAGCTATTTTCGCGCTTTAGTAAGAGCGTAAAGAAAGAGGAGAAGTTACGCCTTATAGTAAAAGTATTAGCCTTAAAGCTACTTACCCTTTTATAGGTTTATTATACGTATAAGGTATATATTATACTACCTACTATTAGTACGTTTACTATTTTTAACCTTTTACGCGGTTTATTTATAACCGGTGTTTGCTATATACTAAAGGGAGAAGGCTGTAAACTTATAAAAATGCCCTTATATAGTATACTAAACGTTAACGTAAACTTAGACGGCTATAGCGAGTATAGCTCTTCGGCGTAGGTTATTAACTTAGGTAACGACGATTAGTAGATATAATTATATAATAGTTTTACTATGTTAGCGTATTCCTTATTAGAGAGGGAAGACCTATGCGTCTTTAAACGCTTAAATACGTCGCTTACTTTAAACCGTTGTATTTATTTAATTTTTTAATAGTAAAGAGGGAGACTTATACGTCGCTAAATATAAAGATACGTCGCCTACTTAAACCTATTACACTATTTAATTTTTTAATAGTAAAAGGGGGAGACTTATGCGTTACTAAATATAAAGATGCGCCGCCTACTTTAAACCGTTATATTTGTTTAATTTTTTAATAGTAGAAGGGGGAGACTTATATATTGCTAAATATAAAGATGCGCCGCTTACTTTAAACCGTTGTATTTATTTAATTTTCTAATAGTAAAAGGGGAGACTTATACGTTACTAAATACAAAAATGCGTTACTTACTTAAACCTATTACACCGTTTAATTTTCTAATAGTAAAGGGGGGAGACCTATGCATTACTAAATACAAAGATACGCCGCCTACTTTAAACTATTGCATTTGTCTAATTTTCTAATAGTAAAGGGGGGAGACCTATGCGTCGCTAAATATAAAAATGCGCCGCCTACTTTAAACCGTTATATTTATCTAATTTTCTAATAGTAAAGGGGGAGACTTATACGTCGCTAAATACAAAGATACGTCGCCTACTTAAACCTATTACACCGTTTAATTTTCTAATAGTAAAGGGGGGAGACTTATACGTCGCTAAATATAAAGATGCTTTGCTTACTTTAAACCGTTATATTTATTTAATTTTTTAACTATAAAAGGGAATACCTATACGTCCCTAAACGCTTAAATACGCTATTTACTTTAAACTATCGCACTATTTAATTTTTTATTAGTTAATAGTTAGGAGACTTATGCGTCGCTAAACGCTTAAATACTTAGCTAAACGCCTAAACCTATCGTATTTACTCGATTTCTTAGTACTATAGCTACGCTACTATATATATCTTATTTACTATAAGGCTATTAAACATAAGATTTCTTATAATATTACTAAAAGATTTATTATTTTAGTCTTAAGCGCACCGCTAGCTACCTAACTAGTCTACTTTACGTACTACTATCTTACTACTTATATATTTACTACCCTTTTTAGGTTTAAGTACTCTTTTATATTCCTTTTATAAGCTCCGCCGCCTTACGCTTTATACTCTTTTTAGCGGTAGGTTGCGTAGTAGTAGGCGGCGGCGGGGCCGGCGGGAGGGCCGGCTTTAACGGTTCCGTCTAAGGCCTTAGGGAAGAACGTATTAATAATAGCTTTAAATCCTTTAATAAGTTTATAGTAAGGGTTACTACGCGCGCTAAAGGGGCGGGGCTAAGTAACTAAGGGCTAAACTAAGCCGACTAGCTAGTTAAAGGCAGTATTAGCTTACGCGACGATAGATTTACTAAAGGGGTTAGCGTATAAGGTAGTAGTTCCGCTATAAGCGTTAGCGCTTACTTTACTATAGTAATAGTAGTAATCGGCTAGCGGCGCTAAGTATTGCTAATCTTTATAAGGGACGACTTCTCCTTAGCTAAGGACGACTTCTCTTTAGCTAAGGACGACTTCTCCTTAGCTAAAGACGACTTCGTTTTACTAGTAAAGGACTTTAACTTACTAAAAGAGGACGAGCTTACTACGGTAAAAGACGACTTTAACTTACTTATAAGAGACTTTAACTTACTAAGGGTAGACAAGGTTACTATAGTAAAGGACGACTTTACTTTACTAGCAAAGGTCGAGCTTACTACGGTAAGCGGCGAGGTTACCTTAGTAAGTAGTATTATATTTACGTTATTATTTATATTTAGCTTAAATTAAATTACTTATATTTTGTTTCTATCCTCCTCCGCTTTTATAACTAACTCTTCTTTTATCTTAGCAATTAGCGAAATACTAGTTAGGAACTAAAGAATCTTATTCTAGCTCCTAAGATTTAGCTATCCGCCGGCGGCCTAAGCCTTAGCTATTTTGTCTTAGTTAACGTTAAAGAGCTAAACAAACTTTGCTTACTTTTCTTTAAAGGAGATTATAATAGCTTAAGTAATAAAGCTAAGGAGTAACCTTAGCTAGGCCTAGTCTTACGTTTTATAACTTATTATAAACGTAGGCTTTATAACTATTTAAGCGTATTAGTTAAAAGGCTAGCCTTAGAACTTTTTTATTACCTTATAAATAATTAGCGACGCTATATACTTAGTAACGCTGTTAAATAGCTTAATGTTAGTTAGAAGCTAGGTAGCCTACTTTTTATATAGCTTAAGCTTTTATAAGTTATAAAAGGACTTATTATACTTAAGGAGCGTTTATTTTACTAAGTACTTTTATTTAATTTAAATAAGCTAGCTAATCGCTTAGTACGTTATATTATATAACTACGTATACTAAGTAATAATCCTATTATAATAGCTACTATATAAGTTTAGCTTATAACTAAATACGCTAAGCAACGTAATAAATACGTTAACGCCTAAGGTTTCGTTATTAAACCGCCTAACAAACTACTACTACTTAAAGGGGGAGTAGCTAGCTTATATAAACTTAATAAATAAGCTAATTTCGGTTAACGTTTAAACGATAATCCTACTATATTAGCGTATTCCTTAGTAAAGGGGAGACTTATACGTTGCTAAGCGTAAAAATACGTTACCTACTTAAGCTTATTATATTTATCTAATTTCTTAGTAGTTAATAGTTAAAGGACCTATGCTTTACTAAACGCCTTTTTACTTAGCTAAACGGCTAAACCCGTCTTTTACTTACTTACATTTATTTAATTTAAAAAGGGGCGTACTTACTCTTATATAAACAGCTATTTAACTATAATTAAAACGCGCTATCCCTTTTAGTAAAGGTTAACCGCTATAAATATAATCTTTGCTATAATAAGAGAGTGCTTAGTAATAAATAAAAGGTAATTTATTCTTATTATAAGTAGGATGTTAGTAAAGTTAATTAAGGTATTTTACGTAAGCTACTAAAGGCTAGCTACTAGCCCTTCGTCTTATATAGTTATAGCCGTCTTAACGCTAAAGAAGCCCTTAGCCTTAGTCTTAATTACGCGTATTAGTATTTTATAGCTTATATTAAATAATAGTAAGGAGGTAGTACGGTAATTAGCGTAAACTACTTAGTTGCTTTTTAACGTAAGGCGCTCTTAGTATTTACTAATAACCTCTTCTTCGTCGTTATCCTCGTTAAGCTTATCCGCTATATCGTCGTCTTCGTCGTCTTCGTTATTATTAGTCTCGTCCTAGTCCGTTTCTTTTAAGTACTTATCCACGTCCTCCTCTTTACTTAGCTCAGCCTTTTTATCGTCTTCGTTATTAAGGGTAATCGCTACTAAGCTAGCCTTTGTTTATAGTTATATCGCCTTTACTTCGGCGGCGGCGGCCTTTTAGCGCTACCGCCGCGCTATACTAACTTTAGCTTATTACTTTACTATAGTATAAAATCTTTAGTTAATTAAGGTTTTAATACTATTTTATATAAGCTTAAAAGGGTGCGTAATAACGTAGGTTTAGGTGCTATATAGTAGTATGTTAACATTTAAAAATAACATTTAGCTGTTTAGTAATATTAGCGGCGTTTTTATTAAGTAATAAAGCTAAAAGAGAGAAAGCGTTACTTATAGTAGCCCGCTTAAAAAGCTTTCCTTTTATATTATAAACTAAGCGGCGGTAAGAACTACTTAAGGGTTAACCTACTATTACTACTTACTACTTTTATTAAAAGCTTCTTAGTATTCTTATAAACTAAACGCTTATTTAAACATTTTGTCGCTAAATAAGGCGGGAAAGCTTTTAAATTCCTTATATAGGTCGTAGCTAGCGTATAGTAGCTACGCTACAACGCTCCTTATAAAGGGGACGTTAAAGCGTAAATATACTAGCTTTAACTTAATAGTTAAGATACTACAAACATTACGTATATAGTTTAAAAAAGGGGTAGCGCTAATAAACAAAACCTTATCTTTCTTAAGTAACTAAGCTACTTACGTAAACAACTTATTAAGGAAACGAATATATTAGTACTCGTTTAAAATTAATATACTAAACCTAACGTTATAAAGGGAGTACTATAAACCCTTTATAATAATAAAACCTAAATAGTCGTTTTTTTTAGTAGCTTCGTCGTTCTTTGCTTAAACTATTGCTTTAACCTACTTATTATCGTCTTTAATTTTGTTAACCTTTATCTTATACTTATTCGCTTCGTCTTTTAAATCCGCCTTATTATTTATATTATTAACTATATATTAAACCTTAGCGCCTTTTATAGTACTATTATATATAATAACTATTTAACGCGCTAAAGTTATATACGTTATAAGAATAATAGTTTACTTAGTTTAGTTAGTAAAAGGGGTGTTAGTATGCCTTTAAAAGAAATTTACGTTATAAACTAAAAACCTACGTATTTAAGCGTTTATAAAAGGAGTAAACGACCCTTTTACCTTTTAGTCTTTTTTTCCTTAGTTTGTTATAGTACGCCTTAGAAAGGCGTCTTACTCCTCGCTAGTAATCGACGCTTCCTTAAGCTCTTAGTTACTCTTATCCTATAATTTTGTTAGATTATTATAATATACTTTAACGTAAAAAAATTCGTTAAATATATAGTAAGTCTTTTAAAAAACTTAGCTAATTACAAAAGCTAGGACGACTAGTATATATAGGCGGAATGTCGAGGTTTTTAGGTCCTTCTCTTAGTAGTATACCCCTATATATAGCGCTAGTATATACGTCGCTATTTTACTTATTCCTGTCTTATTAGCGAGTAGCGCGAATCTTAGCGGGGTAGTGTTTATTACGCGCTAAGTAGTAGTAGCGTTTATTTGTTATTAGCGGCTATATAGCGCTACTAAACATAGGCTTAATATACTAACAACTTAGTAGGGCTTAAATTCGAAATTAAGCTAAATAAGAGTAGTAAAGCTAAATTAGTTATTCTTCGCTATTATATTATACTTACTAACCGCCTTAGTAATAAGAACATAGTTTATAGTAGTCTTATTAAAGATGCGGTTAATAGTACGTACGTAGGTTTTAGCTAACTTAATATTAAGTACTATAAAGGTATTATAAACAACGTCCTTACTAATAACGCGTATAGTTACTTTATAAATGTTTTACTCGTCGTTATTAATAAGGCGTATTAAAACGCTATCCTTAGTAAGCGTTTTAATTACTAACTCCGTTGCTTTATTAGCTGCCTTAGCGCGCCTTTTAAGTAAGCTACTATAAAGTAGCTACCTTATATAAAGCTTATAAAGCTTTATAAAAAGATTTAGCGTTATAATATTAATAGGCTCTTACCTCTTTAACTTATAAAGTAGCTCTTATACCTAGCTTTAAGTAGAGAGATTAGTAGTCTTATTTATATTCTTTAGCTTAGCTATAATTATAGTAATCGTTTCGTTAGCTTTTATACGTATATTAGATAGTAAGAGCGGCTAAAGCTTCTTAGGCTTTACTAGTATTATTATACGTATATAAGATATATAGCTATTAAGGTTAGCGTATATTAGCTTAATTAAGTAGCTAATTTTAGCGTAATAAGTTATATTTGCTATAATTATTCTTAACTAGCCCTTTAGTAGGATTTTAAACCTATTAAACGCCTTAGTAAAGAGAACTAGTATTACTTAGTTCTTAGTACCTTAAATATTAAATAGCTAGCTCTTCTTACTACGTTTATTTAAAAACGTATAAACGGCGACGAAGCCCCTTAGCTAGTCGTCGCTATTATATTTTAAAATCGTACTTTTTTTATTAAATACTAAGAACTAAATATTCTTTTATAGCTTATTTGTTAAAAACTATATTACGTTATAAGCCGTAGCTACTAAAATAGCCTTAACATTAAGTAGGCTTTTACTAAATAAGCTTAAGGCGGCTTTTATTAACCTTATAGTAATCTTGTTTTTTCTAACTATTATCTTAGTTATTAACTCGTTAGATTTACTAATTATTAAAAGCGCTTTAAAAAACTATGTTTTAAAGAGAGCCTTTTACCCTTTATATCTTTTAAAATTATTCTTTATAGCCCTTATATATATTTTTATAATGTCGGCACTTTTACTATAGTTAGCTAAGTAATATATTTATAAAATAGCTTTTTATATATAAGTAAAAAGGAGGGTAGTAACTCGTCGCTAATAGCGCCTCTTTGCTTTAATACTAGTAAAGGTATACTTATATATTATAGTAAGAGGACTAGCTACTAAAGCCTTAGCGCCTCTTTACGTAAATTATAAGTATATAAAGCCGTTTAGTTTAGTACTAATAGCCGCTATATTTTAACGTATTTTCCCCTTAAGAGACGACTAAGACGGTATATATAATAAAATATAGGTAAGGGCATAAGTACTAACTTATACTTTGTGTTTAGCTAAGTTAAAAACGTATTTATACTACTAAACTTAAGGAAGACGGCGGCCTTATAGTAGTTGTTTATCTTACCCTTAAACGGCTTAAGGTAGCTAATATAGTCCTTTATAGGAATTTTATATAGCTTACTAACTAACTTAGCTTAGTTAATCTTACTCTTACTCTTTTTAGTTTATAAGGTAATAACGTAAGGCTAAGAGTATTTATACTAAGGCGGCGTAAAAAGGTTAGTAAATAGTATACTCTTATAAGTAAATACGTTATTAGTCTTTATTCCGTCGATAATTATAAATGCCCTTTCTAAAGTCTTATAGTCGTCTCCTTTACTAGCTTTTAGCTTTATTTTCGTTGTCTTAGTAGTAGAGTTTATAACCCTTCGCTACTTACTTTTAAGCGGTATAGTTTATTTATTATTAGTTACTAGTAAATAATATAGTCGCGCTATAACCTAGCGCTTTCTTAGGTAAAAAATACGTAGTATTAACCTAGTTTTATAAGCGTAAGTTTAATTTAAGTAAAGTTAAAAATAAATTTTAATTATTTACGTAGCTATATACCTTACTACTTACCTTATTACTATATAAAATAAAATAAATGTAATAAGAAGGAAAAGGCGCGACTAAGGGTTATAATACCTCTTTTAGTTAGCTAGTTAACTTTTTTTTAACGTATATAGTATTAACTTACTAGTTTAAAAGAAGGGTTAAAGGAAAAAAAAAAAGGAGAGAGTAACAAAGAGATTAAAAGGGAGGAGGAGATTATATACTCTTTGCGTACCTTTTGTTTTTAACTAAAAAGTACCTTTTTTATACCTTCTTTAAATAAACTTTAGCGTTTTTTTTTAACCTCTTTTTATATATAAATAGCTACTTTATTATAACGTATTTTTTTATTAAAAGGTACCTTATACTTTAAATAATTATAATGTATTTTTCTATTAAAAGGTACCTTATACTTTAAATAATTATAATATATCTTTTTATTAAAAGGTACCTTATACTTTAAATAATTATAACGCATCTTTTTATTAAAAGGTGCCTTATACTTTAAATAATTATAACGCATCTTTTTACTAAAAGGTGCTTTATACTTTAAATAATTTTAACGTATTTTTATATTAAAAAGTAAATTATACTTAAAATAATTATAGCGTATTTTTACGTTAAGAAGTAACTTATACTTTAAATAATTATAACGTATTTTTCCGTTAAAAGGTACCTTAGTATTTATTACGTTACTATCTTTATATATATATAGCTACGCTATTAATCTTAAACAAACGTTATTTATTAGTTAAAAAAAAAATAAGTATATAAGTTTATATTTAATAATTATATTCTTATATTATATATAATACTACTTTTAATTAATATTATGTTTAATATAAAAATAATATATAATGCTTTTATAACTTATAAGCTATAGTATAGCTAGTTATATAAGTAGCTTACTATTACTAGTATACATTATACATAGTTATAAACATTACGTTTATTTTATAATTTATTCGTTTTTACATATAATTATCGTACTCTATACTATAAGAGGATCCTACTCTTACCTACCTTCTACATAGTATTTAACTTAAGTTAAAACAGCGGGAGTATAGCGCTATAGTAAGGACTATAGCTACGGCGCCTCGGTAAGGAGTATAGCGCCGTAGTAAGGACTATAGCTACAGCGCCTTAGCAAGGAGTATAGCGCCGTAGTAGGGACTATAGCTACGGCGCCTCGGCGAAGAGTATAGCGCTATAGTAGTAACTATAGCTATAGCGCCTTAGCGTAAAGTATAGCGCCGTAGCTACTAAACGGGATTTTAAAGTTTAACCGCTAGCTTAACGCTATAAATGCCTTATGCTTAAATAGTATTATAAACTAGTTACTTTATTACTAAGTAAAGTACTTTATAAAGGTAAAAGTTATATACTACGGACTAAGCGTAAGGAAGCGTTTAAATATTAATAATAAGAAATAATTAAATTTATATATAAAAGGGATATATTTAATCTTTGTAAAAAGATTAATAATATATAAATTACTACTTCTTTATATAGTAAAAAAATTAAGGATATATAAACTACTACTTCCTTATATAGTAGGTAAAAAAATTAAGGATATATAAATTACTACTTCCTTATATAAAGTATAGTAAGTAGCGGTATAAAGGCGGTATAAGGATAGGTTACAAAGTAGAATAACGACCGTAATATACGCTTCTTTATAGTTAAGACCTTACTTAGTAAAAACTATTTACTTAGTTAGTAAAGAGGGAGAGTTATATATTTTAAATTAAGTGTAAGGAAGCGTTTAAATATTACTAAAGGCGTAAGAAATAATAACTAAGCGGTAACCCTACGCTATAAATGCCTTATACCTAAATAGTATTATAAACCGGTTACTTTATTACTAAGTAAAGTACTTTATAAAGATAAGAGTTATATACTACGGACTAAGCGTAAGGAAGCGTTTAAATATTACTAAGGGCGTAAAAAATAGTAACTAAGCAATAACCCTACGTTATAAATACCTTATACTTAAATAGTATTATAAACTAGTTACTTTATTACTAAGTAAAGTGCTTTATAAAGGTAAGAGTTATATACTACGGACTAAGCGTAGAAAGGTGTTTAAATATTACTAAAGATAAATAAGTTAATTTAAGCGTAAAGGGTATAAATTTAATAGTAAAAACATATAAATTACTACTTCCTTATACGGTTAAAAGATAAATAAAAACCGTAGTTATAGTATTAAATTAAATATATTTTATTTAAATATAAGGTTTGCTTTTTATTTACTACTTTACTTACTATACTATTATTATACTATTATATAGTTTATATTTTAATTACTTAATTGCTTTTCTTTTTATAGTATCTACTATTAGGGTTTATTATTATATTAACGCTTATTTACTTAAGGGAGGAGGGTTTAACGTATTTAAGCGTAAAGGGTAGTATTACTATATTACGTTGTATTTACGTATTTAAGCGTAACGTTAAGGTTTATTATTATATTAACGCTTATTTACTTAAGGGAGGGAGGTTTAACGTATTTAAGCGTAAAGGGTAGTATTACTATATTACTTTGTATTTACGTATTAAGGCGTAACGAAGTATACTAGTATTAGTATATGCTATATTACGCCTAAATATGTTTTACGTAATTAGGCGTAAAGGAACGCATAGTTATACTATAAAGTATATAAAAAAACTTTATTATAAATATAAAGTTTAAGCTATTATTATTATTGTTATTATCTTACGTAAATTACGCTACTATTTAGGTTTAGTACGTATTTTAAACATAATAGTATATATAAACATTTTTATAAGTTTTACTCGTTTAGCGCGGCGTAAAATGTTTTTATTATTCTTACCTTATATTCTTTTTTTTTTTTAATAAAAACCCTTTTTTAGTCTGCTTAAGGTCTAATTTATTACGCTTCTTATTTACCTCCTTATCGCTTATACTAACTATATTACTACTACTATTTTTTAAGTATAGTAAAGGAGGTTTAGTAGTTTATATTTATATAAAGTATAGCTAATTAAGCTATACTAACTTTTGTTTTATAATAAGCTTTTATATTATAAAAAGCATTTAAGTTATAAAAAGGTTTTGTATTATAAAAAGCTTTTGTTTTATAAAAGACGTTTGTTTTATAAAAAGCTTTTACTTTATATAAAGTAAAGCTATAAAACAAAGGCATTTTATTTAAATAATTAAAGTTGTATATAGGGCCGTTAAACATAGGATTTAGCTTATTCTTCTGTTTTTTAGACCTACTTTTCTAGAAACCTAAACCTATAGCCGTAGTAACATTAAGTAAGTTGTTATTAGTAAGTTATTAAGTAAGTTGTTATTAGTAAGTTATTAAGTAAGTTACTATTAGTAAGTTATTAAGTAAGTTACTATTAGTAAGTTATTAAGTAAGTTATTATTAGTAAGTTATTAAGTAAGTTGTTAGATAAGCTTTAATTTGTAATCTTTTTAATTTGCAAGCTTTGATTTGCAATCTTTTTAATTTACAAGCTTTAATTTACAATCTTTTTGATTTGCAAGCTTTAATTTGTAATCTTTTTAATTTGCAAGCTTTGATTTGCAATCTTTTTAATTTGCAAGCTTTGATTTGCAAGCTTTGATTTGCAATCTTTTTAATTTGCAAGCTTTGATTTGCAATCTTTTTGATTTGCAAGCTTTGATTTGCAATCTTTTTGATTTGCAAGCTTTGATTTGCAAGCTTTGATTTGCAATCTTTTTGATTTGCAAGCTTTAATTTGCAATCTTTTTGATTTGCAAGCTTTGATTTGCAAGCTTTGATTTGCAATCTTTTTGATTTGCAAGCTTTGATTTGCAAGCTTTTTAGAAGCTTTTTAAATATTTAAAAAGTGTATATAACTAGCCGTCTCTACCTCCTATCCTTTGC